>JAUEJL010004663.1:0-10302 GCA_032274825.1 Drosophyllum lusitanicum | reverse complement strand
ATTAATTTCAGATCGACTTATTGAAACTACAGACACCATCATATCCCTATATAAAGTTAGCTGATCACCAACTTCAAAATTCTATTTGTAAGCCATATACATGGCAATTAGTTGTTTCCTTTGTGAGTTAATAAATTTGCACAACTTTGTGTAAGTGTGTGTGCGTGCGCTCTTCATTCTTATCTCCTACATAAATCTTTGTGTAACTTGTGTACAAGTTTAAACTTTTCACCACGTTATCAGTAATGTCAAATTGTAGATGTAAAACTTGGAGAACATATATATATATATATATATATATATATATATTAAAATAATTCAAAAACATAAATAGGAACGGCTTTAATTATTAATTAATTTCAGATCGACTTATTGAAACTACAGACACCATCATATCCCTATATAAAGTTAGCTGATCACCAACTTCAAGGTTCCTAAAAACACTTAAAATATGTAATGTGAAGTAGAACATAATTAAGGAACAAGCATACATCTTCTCTCCTTTTTATAAAAGACCCAAGAAACCATATTGGAGAAGGTTTAATTATTGACAAATTTCTGGAAAAAAAATAAAATAAAATAAAACCTAACTTGATTTAAACTCAAGAACTTAATTGCTGCTGTTTTTCAATCTGATTTCAAAAAATGGCAGCAAATTAATTAACGCGCGCGATGGATATTAATTTCAAAAGTGACGCGCGGCCTTAATTACTAGCTAAGTAGCTAGGCAAAACCAAGCATCTGGGCTATATCCTCAGGCCTGATAAAACCCATTACTTCATCATTGATCCATCCATACTTCTCTTGAAAAGGATTTATCATCTTCGGAGGAGGATAATTTTCAATTATATCTTTCCACACGTGTGCACCATCCATCCCTTTGCTCACCTCCCAAACACAGTTATTACATTTGAAACCTGCACCCAAACTGATCATCAAGATTCTATCACCTTTCTTCAGTCTTTTCTTTGCCTGCATGTACCCAAGAACATACCACAATCCACCAGCCGATGTGTTGCCAAAACGATGCAGCGCCATTCGAGCTGGTTCAAGATCGTATTCGTTCAACCCGAGACTCGCACCCACTTCATCGATTACAGCTCTTCCACCCGGGTGAATGCAGAAGTGCTCAATTCCCGTTTTCAGGTTAACTTTCGAATCACGTCGTCGGGTTGCATAACGAATTATCTCCCAAATTGGAAGGATTTGTGGTAGAAGCACCTGTAAGTTTTTCGATAAAGTTCGAGCCGCGGCTTTCGTGAGCGCTTTCGTGAGACGAAATCCTCTGTATCCTTCATCGTCTTCGACTTGCATGCAACAGTTGTAGGCGTCATCGTTGGAGCCAAAATGGGTTCGAACTATGCACTTGAGCTTCAGCATGGCTTGATTCTTGCGGGCCCGATCATTGGTTAAAAGCATCGAACAACCTCCTACACGAAAAAGACAGTTAGACAGCATCATAGATCTTTCTCTCCCTCTGTACCAGTTACCTGCCATTGATTCTGAGCTCACAACAATGGCTAATTTCTTATTTTGTGTCTTGAACAAATGCTGAACCAGATCGATAGCGACTAGACTCGCGCTACACCCCATTCCCGAGAGATTAAACGCCTTAATATCCTCCCGCATCTTGTAACGATTTATGATTCTTGATGTTAAAGAAGGGACTGCTGAGAGTAGAGATACATTCACCACAAGTATATCAACTTCAGATGGCGAAATTTTTGACCTCGCGAATATGCTATCAAGCGTCTCGTAGAATACGGAATCTATTTCTGAAAGAGAATTAACATGTTTTGGATGTTCTTCTTCACCCAAGATGATGTTTTTTGGACCGTAAGTTTCTTCACCTATGCCTGAATTAACGATCGTTTGTAGCAGGAACTTGTAATCTTCAATACGAAGATTCTTGTTGCGAGAAACAATCTTGGCACATTCTTCGGTGTTTAACGTCATCTCCTTGTTTCCCTTGTAGCATTCGTAGTCAAGCATATAGCATGTTTCGCCTCCCCGAAGTAACAACTTTGCTAACGAGAAACTAACATACGAGATTGTAAACAAAAGTATTACTGCTATAAGTAACTCCATTGCAATTCGCAAACGGAGCTAGACAATATATATCAATTAAGCAGCTCGAATTTGAAATACTGCTTCTTGAAAAACTCTCGCATTCCGGGGTTTTATATACGTACATACGGCTGGTTACTAGCTAGATAATAATTGCAGCAATCTGCCGTGTGCTATAGTCTAAATATCCAAATTTCCTATTTTACCCATGCTTTCAGTATTATAGATTGGTTACTATATAGCATGTGAGCGGACTAGAAACACTTTGCATTTTTTTTTTGTGCTACTATTTGTCCCCCTCCTCTCACGTATCCATATGTCCAATTATTAAATTACAATTTACAATACAGCTTTTTCCCTCATAAATGTCATATCAAATGAGCTATTTAGATATAAAATGAAGATCCTCTCATGTTTTGGTCAAACATGACTGATCATGTTCTCTCATAAATATGAGAGTGGGTCCCTTATTTTAGTCAAGAATGGATCCCCTTTGTAGGATCCACTCTCATGTTTGTGAGAGAATATGATCAGTCGTGTTTAACACAAACAAACCTTAGATATATAAGGTGTAACAATAGAATCACCCTTTTTATTTTTATGGTGAGTAGTAGATGATGGAATGCAAGTTGTTAGGGCCCATAAATATTAATTACTGTGAACAATTTCAGGAACATTAAAGAAGCTTTCATCTACCACAAACTTGAACATTAAAACCATGCATGCATATATAGTAACAAATCGATCTTTTACCAGCTGCTTCAGTTAATTGAGTCCGAGAGCATCGATATAGTTTTTATTTATGGAATTATATTTATTTATTTATAAAATTATTGTTGTTTCAAGAATGATCTAGAACATGGTCAATTATTGTCGACAAAACAAATTTAGTTGAAGCATCGATCAGCGGTGCCAATTGTTCCTTTTTAATTGTGCTAATTAGAAATTCGGTATTTGCTGGTGGAAGATCAAGTTACTTGACAACCGTACGTACGTTTATACATATACTTGTCACTACATTTAACCGATCGATGGAAGACAAAAGGCTAAGTAGGGGCCGGGTTCGGTGTGGCCATCGTTAGTTCTGTTCATTTGGAGTTTTTGTTTTCGGTTTTGAGTCGCATTCCACTGGGTGTCTGTCTTTTTGTGGCTTGCGAATTATGGTGTGGTTAGTTAGTTTCATCTTTTTGTGTTGGGTATCATCAGGTCTATTGTGAAATGTAGGGGTAAAAGAGCATATAATTTCGTTATATTTTCTAGCATTTTGCTATTTTTTATTTTGATATATTGCTTTTAAAAAAAATCTAGCTAGGGGTGTTGGGACGTGCAGAATCTAGTCATCAATAGGCCATAAGGCCATCCGCATAGCACCATTCCCTTTTCCCTTTTGTTAAACCAACGCCATATCACCCTCTTCTTTCAACTCATAAGTTAGTATAACCCCTTTTCAATTTTACTCCACTTTTATTTTACTTTATAGGGGAAAATAACTATTAATTTTCAACTTTCATATTTTCTTAATATAAGAACTATACTTTTTTATTATATATATTAAGTATTATATTATTGAAAGAATGGATATACTAGTTTCAAACGTTTTATATTTCTCTCAAAGTAAGTACTATATTTTTTTACCTTATACACATGTAAAATACTTCTTATAACCTTTTAATATCGTTTCTAATTTTTTATATTATTTCTAAAATAAAAACATGATAATTATAAACTTTGTATATAATTACGTAGCTCAAATTGATTAACATGTATTCTTTAGATATTAAAAAGTTATAAGAAGTATGATATCTAGCTAATGTATAAGATAAAAAAGTATAATAGTTACTTTTGAAAAAATATATATAAGCCGGGAACTAGTATATATAGTTATTAATAGTAGAATACTTAATATATAAATAAAGTAGAATAATAATTACCTTGAGAAAAATGTAAAGGTTGAGAACACCGGTAGTCATTTTTCCCTTTAATATAATATACATATTAAGAGATAGAGAGAGAAAAGATGAGAGAGGGGGTAAAGTGGGGAAGTCGGTCGGGTTATGGAAGCCGAAGCCCATCGGGTTTGATGATAAAACGGATGTACTTGATAGCAAGCCAAAACCATTTACGTACGGATGACCTAATATATAGCTAGTATTTGGTCCATAGTCGGTCAAAACAAGTAAAAGTAGATTTCAAAATTTGCACGAGGCCGCACCAGGGATCATCGTAAGATTTTAACGGGTAATTCTATATAGCCCCCATTTGATTATCTATATAGCCCCCCTTGATTTTACGTATGTTTACATATTAAATGCCTAATTAATTATTGACCCACAGTCAAGCTAGCTAGCTAGCTAGGATGATTTGGATTTATATTTAACCATACGTCTTTATTTATTTCCAATAAATTCTTAATTTTTTTCCTTTTTTTTTTTGTTTTTTTAAACTTTGATTGATGAATTGAGGGGTAGGTAGTTTTGCTAAATTGTGTGGTAAGAGTGATGTGTTGACGTAGCGGTCTGAACATATGTGATTATATCAAACTCGTACCATAATAGGTAGGAGTTAAATCTCATCTGCATTCGATGTGGACCGGATTTAATGCTAGGCCATGCCTAGTGAGAGACGAATTAAAATTCTCTTGATTGTCTTTAGGATACTACCTATCTTTTGAGGCATGCATTAATACTATACAGGATAATACATTTCCCATTTTCATTTAACTTTTACGTTTAGTTTTTGTTGACAATGACCATCGTGAAGGGTTAAATATAAAAAATTCGTTTCCGCAGTTATAACGTGCTTTTGAGGATTACATTTGAAAGAACTCAAACATCACTTTGGTGATTCACCGGATAGTCTACTTGTCCCGTGTACGTACGTAAGGAATGTTAATGGATCAAATCCTGGGAGCTTCAATATTTAAGAGTTGATCAGGGGGTTGTTTCCGGAAACGTCGACGAGTAACACCGGTTAAGCTGTGTATATCAGAACCAAAAGCTGACACCCCCGGGAAACACTAACAGGGAAAATCCATTTCAGGAAAAAAAATTCTGAAATGTTTAATTAAATAAATGTCGATCAGCTAGCTGATCGACATTTATTTAATTAAACATTTCAGAATTTTTTTTCCTGAAATGGATTTTCCCTGTTAGTGTTTCCCGGGGGTGTCAGCTTTTGGTTCTGATATACACAGCTTAACCGGTGTTACTCGTCGACGTTTCCGGAAACAACCCCCTGATCAACTCTTAAATATTGAAGCTCCCAGGATTTGATCCATTAACATTCCTTACGTACGTACACGGGACAAGTAGACTATCCGGTGAATCACCAAAGTGATGTTTGAGTTCTTTCAAATGTAATCCTCAAAAGCACGTTATAACTGCGGAAACGAATTTTTTATATTTAACCCTTCACGATGGTCATTGTCAACAAAAACTAAACGTAAAAGTTAAATGAAAATGGGAAATGTATTATCCTGTATAGTATTAATGCATGCCTCAAAAGATAGGTAGTATCCTAAAGACAATCAAGAGAATTTTAATTCGTCTCTCACTAGGCATGGCCTAGCATTAAATCCGGTCCACATCGAATGCAGATGAGATTTAACTCCTACCTATTATGGTACGAGTTTGATATAATCACATATGTTCAGACCGCTACGTCAACACATCACTCTTACCACACAATTTAGCAAAACTACCTACCCCTCAATTCATCAATCAAAGTTTAAAAAAACAAAAAAAAAAAGGAAAAAAATTAAGAATTTATTGGAAATAAATAAAGACGTATGGTTAAATATAAATCCAAATCATCCTAGCTAGCTAGCTAGCTTGACTGTGGGTCAATAATTAATTAGGCATTTAATATGTAAACATACGTAAAATCAAGGGGGGCTATATAGATAATCAAATGGGGGCTATATAGAATTACCCGTTAAAATCTTACGATGATCCCTGGTGCGGCCTCGTGCAAATTTTGAAATCTACTTTTACTTGTTTTGACCGACTATGGACCAAATACTAGCTATATATTAGGTCATCCGTACGTAAATGGTTTTGGCTTGCTATCAAGTACATCCGTTTTATCATCAAACCCGATGGGCTTCGGCTTCCATAACCCGACCGACTTCCCCACTTTACCCCCTCTCTCATCTTTTCTCTCTCTATCTCTTAATATGTATATTATATTAAAGGGAAAAATGACTACCGGTGTTCTCAACCTTTACATTTTTCTCAAGGTAATTATTATTCTACTTTATTTATATATTAAGTATTCTACTATTAATAACTATATATACTAGTTCCCGGCTTATATATATTTTTTCAAAAGTAACTATTATACTTTTTTATCTTATACATTAGCTAGATATCATACTTCTTATAACTTTTTAATATCTAAAGAATACATGTTAATCAATTTGAGCTACGTAATTATATACAAAGTTTATAATTATCATGTTTTTATTTTAGAAATAATATAAAAAATTAGAAACGATATTAAAAGGTTATAAGAAGTATTTTACATGTGTATAAGGTAAAAAAATATAGTACTTACTTTGAGAGAAATATAAAACGTTTGAAACTAGTATATCCATTCTTTCAATAATATAATACTTAATATATATAATAAAAAAGTATAGTTCTTATATTAAGAAAATATGAAAGTTGAAAATTAATAGTTATTTTCCCCTATAAAGTAAAATAAAAGTGGAGTAAAATTGAAAAGGGGTTATACTAACTTATGAGTTGAAAGAAGAGGGTGATATGGCGTTGGTTTAACAAAAGGGAAAAGGGAATGGTGCTATGCGGATGGCCTTATGGCCTATTGATGACTAGATTCTGCACGTCCCAACACCCCTAGCTAGATTTTTTTTAAAAGCAATATATCAAAATAAAAAATAGCAAAATGCTAGAAAATATAACGAAATTATATGCTCTTTTACCCCTACATTTCACAATAGACCTGATGATACCCAACACAAAAAGATGAAACTAACTAACCACACCATAATTCGCAAGCCACAAAAAGACAGACACCCAGTGGAATGCGACTCAAAACCGAAAACAAAAACTCCAAATGAACAGAACTAACGATGGCCACACCGAACCCGGCCCCTACTTAGCCTTTTGTCTTCCATCGATCGGTTAAATGTAGTGACAAGTATATGTATAAACGTACGTACGGTTGTCAAGTAACTTGATCTTCCACCAGCAAATACCGAATTTCTAATTAGCACAATTAAAAAGGAACAATTGGCACCGCTGATCGATGCTTCAACTAAATTTGTTTTGTCGACAATAATTGACCATGTTCTAGATCATTCTTGAAACAACAATAATTTTATAAATAAATAAATATAATTCCATAAATAAAAACTATATCGATGCTCTCGGACTCAATTAACTGAAGCAGCTGGTAAAAGATCGATTTGTTACTATATATGCATGCATGGTTTTAATGTTCAAGTTTGTGGTAGATGAAAGCTTCTTTAATGTTCCTGAAATTGTTCACAGTAATTAATATTTATGGGCCCTAACAACTTGCATTCCATCATCTACTACTCACCATAAAAATAAAAAGGGTGATTCTATTGTTACACCTTATATATCTAAGGTTTGTTTGTGTTAAACACGACTGATCATATTCTCTCACAAACATGAGAGTGGATCCTACAAAGGGGATCCATTCTTGACTAAAATAAGGGACCCACTCTCATATTTATGAGAGAACATGATCAGTCATGTTTGACCAAAACATGAGAGGATCTTCATTTTATATCTAAATAGCTCATTTGATATGACATTTATGAGGGAAAAAGCTGTATTGTAAATTGTAATTTAATAATTGGACATATGGATACGTGAGAGGAGGGGGACAAATAGTAGCACAAAAAAAAAATGCAAAGTGTTTCTAGTCCGCTCACATGCTATATAGTAACCAATCTATAATACTGAAAGCATGGGTAAAATAGGAAATTTGGATATTTAGACTATAGCACACGGCAGATTGCTGCAATTATTATCTAGCTAGTAACCAGCCGTATGTACGTATATAAAACCCCGGAATGCGAGAGTTTTTCAAGAAGCAGTATTTCAAATTCGAGCTGCTTAATTGATATATATTGTCTAGCTCCGTTTGCGAATTGCAATGGAGTTACTTATAGCAGTAATACTTTTGTTTACAATCTCGTATGTTAGTTTCTCGTTAGCAAAGTTGTTACTTCGGGGAGGCGAAACATGCTATATGCTTGACTACGAATGCTACAAGGGAAACAAGGAGATGACGTTAAACACCGAAGAATGTGCCAAGATTGTTTCTCGCAACAAGAATCTTCGTATTGAAGATTACAAGTTCCTGCTACAAACGATCGTTAATTCAGGCATAGGTGAAGAAACTTACGGTCCAAAAAACATCATCTTGGGTGAAGAAGAACATCCAAAACATGTTAATTCTCTTTCAGAAATAGATTCCGTATTCTACGAGACGCTTGATAGCATATTCGCGAGGTCAAAAATTTCGCCATCTGAAGTTGATATACTTGTGGTGAATGTATCTCTACTCTCAGCAGTCCCTTCTTTAACATCAAGAATCATAAATCGTTACAAGATGCGGGAGGATATTAAGGCGTTTAATCTCTCGGGAATGGGGTGTAGCGCGAGTCTAGTCGCTATCGATCTGGTTCAGCATTTGTTCAAGACACAAAATAAGAAATTAGCCATTGTTGTGAGCTCAGAATCAATGGCAGGTAACTGGTACAGAGGGAGAGAAAGATCTATGATGCTGTCTAACTGTCTTTTTCGTGTAGGAGGTTGTTCGATGCTTTTAACCAATGATCGGGCCCGCAAGAATCAAGCCATGCTGAAGCTCAAGTGCATAGTTCGAACCCATTTTGGCTCCAACGATGACGCCTACAACTGTTGCATGCAAGTCGAAGACGATGAAGGATACAGAGGATTTCGTCTCACGAAAGCGCTCACGAAAGCCGCGGCTCGAACTTTATCGAAAAACTTACAGGTGCTTCTACCACAAATCCTTCCAATTTGGGAGATAATTCGTTATGCAACCCGACGACGTGATTCGAAAGTTAACCTGAAAACGGGAATTGAGCACTTCTGCATTCACCCGGGTGGAAGAGCTGTAATCGATGAAGTGGGTGCGAGTCTCGGGTTGAACGAATACGATCTTGAACCAGCTCGAATGGCGCTGCATCGTTTTGGCAACACATCGGCTGGTGGATTGTGGTATGTTCTTGGGTACATGCAGGCAAAGAAAAGACTGAAGAAAGGTGATAGAATCTTGATGATCAGTTTGGGTGCAGGTTTCAAATGTAATAACTGTGTTTGGGAGGTGAGCAAAGGGATGGATGGTGCACACGTGTGGAAAGATATAATTGAAAATTATCCTCCTCCGAAGATGATAAATCCTTTTCAAGAGAAGTATGGATGGATCAATGATGAAGTAATGGGTTTTATCAGGCCTGAGGATATAGCCCAGATGCTTGGTTTTGCCTAGCTACTTAGCTAGTAATTAAGGCCGCGCGTCACTTTTGAAATTAATATCCATCGCGCGCGTTAATTAATTTGCTGCCATTTTTTGAAATCAGATTGAAAAACAGCAGCAATTAAGTTCTTGAGTTTAAATCAAGTTAGGTTTTATTTTATTTTATTTTTTTTCCAGAAATTTGTCAATAATTAAACCTTCTCCAATATGGTTTCTTGGGTCTTTTATAAAAAGGAGAGAAGATGTATGCTTGTTCCTTAATTATGTTCTACTTCACATTACATATTTTAAGTGTTTTTAGGAACCTTGAAGTTGGTGATCAGCTAACTTTATATAGGGATATGATGGTGTCTGTAGTTTCAATAAGTCGATCTGAAATTAATTAATAATTAAAGCCGTTCCTATTTATGTTTTTGAATTATTTTAATATATATATATATATATATATATATATATATGTTCTCCAAGTTTTACATCTACAATTTGACATTACTGATAACGTGGTGAAAAGTTTAAACTTGTACACAAGTTACACAAAGATTTATGTAGGAGATAAGAATGAAGAGCGCACGCACACACACTTACACAAAGTTGTGCAAATTTATTAACTCACAAAGGAAACAACTAATTGCCATGTATATGGCTTACAAATAGAATTTTGAAGTTGGTGATCAGCTAACTTTATATAGGGATATGATGGTGTCTGTAGTTTCAATAAGTCGATCTGAAATTAAT
>JAUEJL010004652.1:0-10302 GCA_032274825.1 Drosophyllum lusitanicum | reverse complement strand
CTTAGCCATTGATTAAGTTTAATCAAGGGCTAAGATTAGTTCTCGCAGTTCTCGTTTGGAACCTCTTATATATATAACACATGTTAGGTGTCGAGAGACAAATTTATAGAGAGCGATTTCATTAGTTTCTTTTTTTTTTGTACGCCGTCATCATAAAACAGCAATAACCAACACTCGGATTGTAGCTTTTCTTTGTTATTCGTAAGTTTAGGTTACATTTGATTGTCTACGTTCTTGTAACCTTCTTATATTTTTCTCATTTAATAATATCATCGGTTGTACCCGTAGTTTTTTCCCGTAAAAGATCTTTCCACTTTAAATTTTGGTGTTCTCGTTTTCTATTATTTTCTCGTATTTCTTTTCTACATGGTTCGATATATTTATTTTACAACAATATATATATAAACTACAAAAAGAATTTCCATAAAATCCATGAAAAAAGAAACAAACAAACAAATAAAGAGAAGAAGACTTCTCTTCATCTATTCTTCTTAATTTTACAAACCTAACATCTTCATAAACCCTAACCTCTCTAAAACCCTTGAGATTCATTCCTTAACCACTACCCACCTAAACATATATATATATATATGGTAAATATCTATATAGGCTCCACCTCCTTCCCCTTAATTCCCTGTACAATCAACCAATTCAACAAACTACTTATGCTATTTGAAAAAACAGTAAATAAACTAACAAGAAACCGAACCCGCCCGCTTTCGAGATCACATGTAATCTGCTGGTGGGTTCATGTTCGGGATGAGCTGCGGTTCTGGCCCATTTGGTGTACATTTGGTTCTCATCTCCACAACCTTCTTGTGGGAGTTGGAGTGCAATGAAGGGACGAAAGTTGGGCTAGCAGCAGGGCGGTACTCAGGGAAGAGCCGTCCTGATTTGTAGCGGACACCACAAGCATTGCAGAGGGTTTTTGGACCCATTGGGCCCGCACGCCACTGCGGAGTTTTGGTAATTTCACAATGCATACACTTTCTAACTCCTTGCCCTGTCTGATTGTGGGTTGGAACCACCTTTTGGTCTTCTGGATTGAATTGGACTTCGGGTTTCTTCGGCTTCTTCTTTCTCTTCTTCTGATCTGGGACTCCGCTGCCTGGTTTTGGCCCGTTATGAGACTCAACAAGAGTCTCGCATTCCATGGAAACTGGAACCGGGACGAGGGTTGGTGAAGAGAGGAGCTCAATAGCCGCACGAGGGTTGAAGGTAGGTGGCCGAGGACGCTTGCTTCTTGCTCGTTGTGGCCCACGGTGAGTGGAGCTGAGCAGGATCATCTTGCCGCCATTGCTGCCTCGTGAGCTAGATGAGGAGCTAGAGGTACTGCTACTGCTCTCAAGAACCGACACAGGACTCGACATCTGGAACTGGTAGTTTGCCACCACCAACGGCTCCTTTTTCACCGGAATATTCTCTTTGTTGATTGTCATTCCCCCACCGGAAAAAGAGTCCTCCACAAAGTTTGAAAGCCATTCAAGCTGGACGATATCCTCATACTGAGATTAAGCATAAAAATTACTGCTAAATTCGAAAAATAAAAATATAAAATTGCAACTTTTAATTACAGGACACATAATCATCGTATATTTGGGTTCAGTTTATCAGAGAATCAAACTTCACATCGAAGTTTGTTAAAATTAAGATGACCACTGATTGAGGCATGAAAGCTGTTTTTGACTTATTATGTAATTATAAAATAACCGTGTTTTTCAAACAATCGATGCGGGAATTCGAAGTAACAATTATTGATGGGGCCGATATTCTATTTATTTATTATTATTATTAGTGGTAGTATATTTTAATATTATATATATTTATATATTTTTAAATATTGTAACAATTACTAGCAAATAATAACAAAATTATGTAACAAAATTTCAAAGACACTGTAGCAAAAATGCATACAACATGCATAAGTATTTGTTCTTTTTTGGCTATTGGGAGTATAAAATTATTCTTGAATTGTACGAACAAGTTCAAGAAATTATCACCACCGACAATTTTCGGCAATCCAAATTTCAAATTTCAATATGAATAAATAATACAATCATTTAACAAAGAATTAAAAAAAACCAAACTTCTTTTTTGTCGTTTTCAAGCAGAGAAGGTGGAACAAAGGGTCTTGGACTAGCGGTATTGGAGTTTGGAAAAGGTGTTTCCCAACCTTAAGGTTGTGGGTTCAAGTTCCGATAGTGGACATATGGTGTAGAATTAGTTGGGTGTGTGTGTTTGCTATTCAAAAAAAAAGTAGAGAAGGTCGAAAAACAAGCTAGTGAGTGACTCACCGGAACGGCGATCTCTGTTGGCAGGTCGGAGGCACCATTGCTATCGGAGAAGATAGGATCAGAGACCTGCAACTCATCGGAATTGCTGGTCCAAATGTCTGAAAAATCATTGCAATCAATAGAATCGAGCGAGGTGTCGGTCACTGGTGGGAAATCGATGAAATCATCAATATGATCAAAGAAGCTATTACAATCAATCTCGTCTGTGAAAGTTTGCCCCGCCATTTTGGTTTTCAACTCTGATTTCTGAAACTGAATTCAAGATTCATACAAAATGAAAAAAATATTAAATTTAACATTAATACCCATCATTTAGGCACCCAACTAGAGATGATTTCTACATATATATAAAGATTTTACCATTCTCGAAAAGTAAAATTTTTTGAACAAATAATGACATTGCAGAAAAGACCATTGTCCTCTGCACATTATATCTAAAATTGTCAAATTCTTCTTAACTTGTATAAAAAGACAAACATGTATTTGTAATGAAAACAAGTGTGATATTTAAAGTAAATGAACTTTTTGTGTGCTAACGTGCCAATACTGATGCATGACAATGGTGAGACAGCTCGCATTGGTTTTATTTTTATCCGGCGCGTTTTAGCAAAGAAATATACCAAAAAAATATAAAAAAATTAAAAATTCCCAATTTAGCTTTAAGGTACTGAGATTCTCCTTTCATAAAATGAAAATATTATAGAAATACAGACTACCCTTGTTTTCAATTTGTGCCCAATTTTAGCAGTACTAAACAATTTTGCCCCTGTTCTTGATTCAGTAAAAGAGAGGAAATGTAATGAGAGGAAGAGGAGATTAAAGCAAACCTTGAAATTACACTGCAAAAAAGCTACTTGAAAATTGGAACAGAACTATCTGCAAAAAAAGAAATTATAATTGTTAAACTGATTGAAAACGAGACTTAACATCCTGAAAATGGTTAACAATTAGCCAAACTGAACATAATCGCATAGATTCATCATATGGAGAGTGAAAGTGCGTTAATTGTCATTAAAATGACAAAAAAAAATTAAAAAAATAAAGCTGAATGCATCCAGATTCCAGAAGCAGTGAAATTGGTTCGAAACAACGGAGCCGTAAGAGAACAAACAGCTCGTGAATCTGCTTAGCTTCGTAAAACGGGAGAAAAACATGAAAGTATCTTCAATGGCGAAAAACGCAGCAATTTGCAATGAATTCAGTGGAAAAACAACTCAATTGTCTTACGAAGAGAAGAGATGAACATGTGAGCCTCTTAATTGGTAACAATTCAACATTTATTCTGAATAATAATAAACATTAATAATTGGAAATTTATAGGAGGCGAACCTGCGCTTAAAACCCTAATTCCTGCCTAAAATCTGCAAAAAGCTAGAAGCAAAATTCGGCTTCAATTCACAAACTCCATGGATAGAATCGAAGAAATAGTCGATTAAAATGGGAAATTGAAAAGGAAAAATGTGAAATTTGAAAAGAGAGAGAAGAAGGTGAAGAAGGCTAAAAAGGGAGGGAAGATGAAGATGTAAGGTAGGTGAGGCACCTCCTTCACTGCTAGCTGTCTCTCGTGATCTTGAAGTCTTCTCCCTCTCTCTTATAAACTTCACGGGTCCCACACCACCACCGCTCCCCCTTTCTTCTCTTATAAATTTCAAAACCCCTTTTTTTTATAAATAAATAAATTATTTATTACGTTTTAATGTTTGTATCTGTTGTGTATACCTCGACTTACCAAATGAATTAAGAATCGATATATATAAACGTAGGAAGCTGATATGTTCACAGTAGTTTTTAACAATACATAACAAGGTACAAGCAATTAATATATATGTTACAAGTTAATGATGTATAACGTTGTTGTGTATGACCACTATTGTTGTATAAGGATCATCTCCCATAAATATATAGTATGTATACAGTAGTCGTGACGGTCGCAATAAATAACACCGACGTCACGACACCGACTTTCGGGTTTTCGATGAATTCACAAGAAACACGACACGTAGTGTAATAAAAAAAGTCTACTACCACACACCGGGCACTAATCACTTGGTAGGAAGGTTTAACAAAAGAATATTTTCTTAAACAACAGTACACATTCTAATCATACTCCTATAGCTACACATTTTGTCTACTGCGAGATTAGAACCTACTATTTTAAGAAATACTAGTACCGCTAGGCTAGAAGACGGGAATGCCAAATACATGCACCGACGACTTACAAAATAACATGAAAAGATGAAAATACAAATTTTACAGCATAAAATATAACGTACCTGGGCTGGGGTGGGGTGGGGTGAGGTGAGGTGTGAATTTTGAGAGAAAATTTGTGAAGGAAGAATGTGAATGTGGGGGGAGGTTTTATACGTGACAGATGGCGCGTGGAAATTTATAAGTTTTAACCGCCGTATTTTACTCTCTGATTGCCTTTTATGAAATGTAAGTACGGAAGTTTGGTATTTTTCAATCGCTATTTTAAGCGCGTGGAAGTACGGACCAATGAAAGGGGGAGTAATCGTCGGTATAACGTCATGGTTTGAATGTGATTGGGTAGAGCATGAGATGGCGAGTGGGTTTAGGTTAAAGGGATATTTTGGTGTTCGAGGATAAAATCAAAAGGTTTCAAAACCGTGTTTTAGGATTTTTGACGTGAATTAAAATTATTATTTTTTATATAAATTAAACTTCCGCATTAAGAAAAATTCACGAGAGTAATAATTTGTATAGAATACTATTTTAGGTTTTTAATAATAATTATTATTAATAATAAAAATAGCGTGTTTTTTTTTGGATTTTATACTTTTAAATATATAAATATATAGATAAGAAATAAAGTTAATAATTAGATATATATATCTATATATATTTGTTATGTATATCTAAATTGTGTTGTGTAAAAATCAATCCAGTGAATTTATCTGATATTTATTTATATTGTTTGGAGCATGTGTAATGGGTTGGGATAGGTGATTAGACCTCTGGTGTAGGAGGACGACAACTACGGCTCATGGTCAGTATGAAGGTGTCAGTCAGTAAAACAACACCGATCAAGGTGGGGTGAGTGGGTTTATTTTTTTTCTTTACTCTAATGCATATATAATCAACCATCAGGCCAGCCCACGCCATGGGCGACCTGGGTTCAGCACAAGGCAACAAATTATGGGGGCATCACTTTTATAGCTACTCTCTCGTAACTCTTCAATAACTTGTGTACAACTTTTATTTTGTTAATATTGACTCATAAGTATGTATTAGTTTTCTCTTTTTCCTCTTAAAAGTGGGTGCGGTGTTTAGGAGAGTGATTTACTTATTTAACATGAATCAATGGTAAAAGGCCGATCTTGAGCGAGTTTAATTATCTAAGCAAGTATGTTATTCTTTTAACCAACTTACAATTTATCCTATTAAACTATTTCAACACAATATAAATACTATCTAGGTCTGTTATATCATTTGACTCGTTAATAAGTAGTTACTGCATCTTCTAATCTTCTAATCTAAATAAAAGACTAATCTTTATTAATTTAATTAGAAGATCTTGACCTTAGTTAATCAAAATTAAATCCTATCCATTTATTTTATTAAAATTGAAAGTTTAATTTTGACTTTTAGTCTAATTAACCCTTTTTAGTCAACTTTTAACCACGAATATCATAGTTGATTGGCCACTTTTCGCTAAATTACCATTTACTTATTAAGTTTACATATATTTGACTCTATTAAGTCAAACTCATCTCAATAGACTTCATTTGACTATTTAAATCAAATTCTGACCATATTGCATATATGTTGACTTTCAAGGTCGAATATTTTATAACCGACTTCGAATCCACCACCAATGCTACTGTTTCGATATAAGGATTGAGATCTCTCTAGGGATTATAGGTTTAAACTTAGTTACTCTAGAAATGTTTTAGTGCGAAAGTTTTCTCGACAAATCATAAGTTTAGACCTTTTCATATCAGATATTTAGAAGTCCTTTGTTTTTTTTTTCTTTTAAAAAATGTCTTAATACATCTTAATCGATTTAATAAAAGGTTTTGAGATATTAAGACGGTTTGTTTTTCTTTTAATATGATATGAAAACATCTTAAAAACACTTAACAAATTAGAGATAAAAATATAACTTAACAGAATTCATGTTTCATTCTCCTATAACAGTTGAATATGAAATATCATAAAATGCGTAATTACAAACGTTTAGATGTTTGAAAAACAAACAACAAAATAAGAATGAACGTTCATATATCAGAACCATCTCTTAACGTTCAGACATAGTATTTAGATTTACATCCAGAACATATTAAAAACAAACGACGCCTTAATCTCGTACATTTAGATACACTAATATCTCTTGGCCTTCCAAAAACAACCATCAAATTTGAAGACTATATATGCATTTTAAATCAATATAAAATTCATAATTGTATCCTCCCTCCTCGCTACTAGAGACCACCACCAAAACTGTATACGTTCTCTCTTTATTCACCGCCACAACATAATACATGTATCCTACTAGTAAATTTATATACACTCTTTTTTCTTTACAAATGATTAGACACCTTTGCACTCTTCTCTGAATTTGGTGCACAATGTATATCCTCACATGCAATGAGGTCAAAATTAAGAAGATGAAATTACAATATAGTCATAAAGTAATAGGGTGTGTTTTCCAACTTTGATTGTTTTATAAGTTACCAATGGGTTGGTGACATTTCAAGTGTTAAAAAGGGTTACCAATTGAATATTGGATTTTGTGGATGATTAAAATGAAGGACAATTTAAAATATGGAAGCATACCCAATAAAATTGACTAAGCAACAAAAATTAGGTTTGACTTAATAGGTGTAGACCTCCCAAATAAATACTGGCCTTAATTCCCATGCTCCTTCCACTACCTCTCAACTTAAAGTCTACTCTCCATACTCCTCATACATATACATATAAAATTAATATTTCTTCAATAAATAATATTAAATCAGAAATGAGAAAATATACTTAACATTAACATCTTACTTATAAACCATTTAAATTAATAAATATTATATTAACTAATATATTTTTTAATTTAAATAGTTTGTGAGTCCTACATCACATAACTTATCAAATATGAGTTATAAACTAGCGGTATCTGATGTTCTTGATGTCTCATAAGGCTATGAGTTCAAGCCCTGTAACAAACAAAATGATGTAAAATTAGGTTTAGAGAGTGTGCATTTAACTGTTAAAAAAACATCATGTAACTTAGCATTATGGATATTTGCTTGCTATTTGAAGGTTGCTTCTAACGTTTAACATAATTGTCTACAAGTAAACTTAAATATTTTTTCTAAAACTGGACCAAAAAACATTTTAAACTTAAACATTTGCAAACTAAAATAAGAAAAAGCAACATTTCATTTCTATAATCATTAATTAGTATAAATAGTATAAAAAGTTTTTAAAAACAGTCCTGCAACATCCAAAGTCGGACCTAAGTTTTCTGATGCTTGAGACGATATATATGCTTCAACTAAAGTTTTAAACAAACGACTCATACACTTGTTAGGGTTTAAAACCTAGCCAAACTGGACGAGTTAGTGTCAAACTAGATGACTTATTAGTGTCACGCTGATTTTTATTATATAAATAAATAAATTTTATAACCTAAGGATATAAACTTTTAAACGATATATATGAAATTATATATTATAAAGTAATTGCGCAACAAATATTATGTATTTGCCATTTATTTATAAACATTAATATTTAATTAATAGGTGTTAGATCCTTATGAATTAACTTTTATATATTATTTCACATTTATAAATGCAAGCTTCTATCACACGATCATGGACATAATTAAACAGCTTCACAAATTTTATTATATCCTTAAGTTACGCATAAAAGTACACACACATATATATATGGAAAAGTTCAATCAAGAATTGTTTTTCATACGAAAACAACGATAACTGTTTGTAACATCATTAATGACTCATTAATGGAGTATTTTGGTTATTTATATATTTACACAACTGTAAATTGCGTTCGGATGAGCCGTCACTATTTTGTGAGACTTGATTTTTCTAAATTATCCCTAATTAATGTGTCATTAATGAATAATTAAAGAGCCGTCAAAAATTCATAACCATTGATTAATGTTAATCAAGGGTTAAGATTGGTTTTAGCAATTTTCGTACGAAAACAGTTCATATTTGAACATTCCTCTATATATATAGGGTCAGCCGTGACAACACCTTATGTCGAGTTGTTTATAACCATGTAAATAATAATCCTAGGTTACTTCCACGAACAATAATACGAAGTTAAAGAACTAAGATTAAAGAAACTAAAGTTGTAAATTTACTTTGGATGAGAATATATTATCAAAATGAGTGCATACAATTTAGGGTTTTGATTTAGAGTTTCCATCTTGTTTTAGGGTTTTGATTTTGGGTTCATTACATTTTTATCTTTATGTGTTTGCTTCATGAACTTATTCATCTTCGTCTTGAATTGTAATAAAAAATAATAGTATTAATAAGAATAATAATTTGGTATAAAAATAATTCAAAAATTAACTGCAATCTGCTGTCTAGGTTTGAGGATACACAAATTGGTAACTTTGAAAAGTTCAGTAAATGAAATAGTAAGTTTTAAAAGTGGATAAACACAATAGCAAAACGTTACAAATTGTATACATTTTCAGAAATTAAACCTTGTCTTTTATTGTAAATTTTAGTTAGCACATTCTAGAAGTTTTAAATCAAAGAAAATTTAAAAAGTTATAATTTCTATAAAATCGACACATTTTATTATTAGATGTGTTCAAATGATCAGTCGGGTCCTATCAGGTACGAACATGTTCAAGACTTCAGGTCAAACGATTTCATGTCATGTTTTATACCTATTTCATTATCTTTAAGTCAAGCTAGATTCAGAGAACTGCCCAATTTTATAATCACTTTTATTTATCACACTCCATACCTATTTCATTATGTATAAGCCAAACTACAATTTTAAAAATATATATATTTTTATAATAACTTTTGCTTTTCTCAAGTAAATAATGGAGAGAAACAAGTTAAAAAGTAGTTATCACAATATACACATATAGAGAAAGAGTTAGGCATGAATGCATGATGCATTTGGGTGGTGATTGATGCAATATCCATAAATAACTTTTAAATCAAAATTTAAAGAAAATTATCATTGCTTTCCAAAGTGCACCATTCTTACATGGTAGACTGTCTTACTATGGTTAGAGATATGTGCATCATGTTAAAAGAAAATATGAGTTATAGGATAAGTATGTAATATATTATTTATATTATATTATAATACATCTCTTTCTTCTAATTTACTTAATCCTTTATAATTTTAGTAATCGGAAAATATATCCCTCAAATAACATTTATCTCTCTCATACTTTACATACTCAACAATAAACATACTATTTTATAACCGCACATTTCCGTTTCATTTCTTTCTCTTTGAAACGAAGAAAAGAGTTGATGGAAAGAAAAGAGAAAGAAATGAAACGGAACGTTACTAGGTAAAAACTATTCGCCGAATATCATACCAATATATTCTATTCAACATGTTATCGGGTAGAAACTATTCACCGTTGTGACATTGCGATGGTACCATACTTGTATTATGAAAATGATATTAGGTATTAGAATATTTAACTTGGATATTGTAACACCGAAAATCTCAAGCCATTTTTTTAATCGCTGTGGATGCGTTTACTAATTTCTTTGAAACAAACACCCACAATACAAAGTACCATTTACAAAATACAACATCAACTTGTGTTACAAAAGATTTATATGAACACGGCTCGTCTTTTCTCAAAACACAATATCAGAGCGTTGGTCAAATTCCCCTTTCCTACAAACCCAGCTAAACAGCAAAACTCAACAAACCTGCAAAAAGCAATCACCCGTGGGGAATTAGCACTAAGGTAAGTGAATGGAAGCTACAAACAAGCTATCAACAACAACAACAGTTCACAAATGAACATTCG
>JAUEJL010004641.1:0-10302 GCA_032274825.1 Drosophyllum lusitanicum | reverse complement strand
AATTCTCCGATGAATTTTCTGTTGTACCAAACAAGAGAAATGATTTTCTGTTATATTTCTCTGCTAAAATCTCTATGTTACCAAACAAAAGAATCAATTCTCTTCTCTAGACTAATTCCCTTTCTCTGCAATTCAATTCTCTGTTACCATTTTTTTACAATTCCATTCTCTATACCAAACGCACCCTAAGTTCTTAATGCTTGTGACATGAGAAACCGCTACACTCAACTGTCCATGTGAAAAACTGGACGTCTAAAAAACAATCCAACTTGGGATAGTGATTGACCATAACTTTTATTAACGACAATCCTCGAAAATGATTTAGTTTTTTAGGCTCACATATAATGTAAATGATGAACAAAACAAACAAAAACTCATACCTAAATAAATAGATGATAGAAGATGTTCCATATTACAAACTAAAGTAGACAAGCGTGTATTTAGCAACTCAAAGCAATGCCCATATGCTATTGATATATAAAGAAAAAAAATTATGTTTATGCGTCCTAATTCTAGATGCTATATAATAATCGATTACTTTATTGGTATTTGAGATACAATAATTATTTAACATTCAAACTTTGAAATTTCAATTCAATTAAATCAGACCTAACATACAAAATTAACGGTATAAAGAATCAGAGCATCCAAAATTTTTTAAACAAGATCAAATAAATGATCATTATCAAGCAGAGCATACATTCAAGTATAAAGAAAGATTAAACTATAATTTAATCATAATTTCCCATTGTTAGTTTGGTTTAACATTAGAGAAACGTTTAATAATTGAATTAATCAAACTGAAGTACAAATATTCGACAATCTGATTACTAATACAATTCTAGTGAAATATGTTAAGACTAACAATTCTAGTATAATATGCTGAGCCTAACAACTTGTGCAAACTAAGAACACCCTAAAATACAAAATTACTTTAAGTCTGTAACGCAACAGTTATATCAATTTTTGCTTCCAATTTCTCCCAGAGGGTGTGAGAGTCGGAGTTTGTTGATAAAATATTAGTATAATAACTTGCATATTTAAAAGTGTTTGATTCTTTGATTCATTTTAGGAATCAACTCTTTAGATGATAGATCATGAAAAAAACCGTTCAGCTCTTTAAATTAAAATAGAAACCAAAATAGAGGTTGTATTTATGTACAAATATATACATAAAATAAAATATAGTAACTCATTTTTTCTTCAATGGTCATGAAATAAATTTTTTTTACTAATAAAAAATTAAAACATATTATTTTTTAAATTTGTGTCAGATCACGGTAAAATTTATATCAAAACATCGATAAAAATGAGACGATCATAAATGTATAATTATTTTTATACCAATCATTATACATAAAAAGTTATAAAGGAAAAACTATAAACATATACAACTAAATACATCCATTAAACATAAATATATAATTTAGATGAAATTAAGAGTTTTTATTGATTGAATCAGAGATAATTAATTAAAGGTGAATTTGTGATATTTTTGCTTTAATATTAAGTAAGATGCTAGTTATATCACGTATCAATTAATACAACAAATTTCATATTTTTTTTCAAACCTATAAAAAGATTGAAAGAAAAAAGATTATGATGTCATCTTCTATTTTTAGAATTTTTTTATTAATCATCCACTTCATTTTTGTAAATAGCTTATGAGTGAGTTGTTTCCTCAAATGTAATTTTTAGGTTATTTAGTTTGTTAACATTTAAATATTTTAACAAAAATATTTATTCAAATCATTTAATAGATACATTTGTCTATTTTCATAGTTATTTATATAAACACGTACACCAACTAGATTAAATTAAAAAAAATCAAAATTAATTATAAACGGGTTTTACAAATGATTTGATTATGATGTTATTATGAATTTCTGATTTCTAATAAATTTACCACTCTTTTAAAAGATTTTGTAATTTCATGTATGCTTTACAATTGTTTTACTATATATGTTAGTAATTTTAAATAACATAAACATTTAAAATTTAATTTAACAATTTTTATGTTTATACACGAATAGATTTTAAAAAAGGTATCTTTGCCAAAATAGGCAAATTTGTGATAATCCAAGTCAATATAACGATGAAAAAAACTTATTTACCAATTTGAGCATTCATTCCATTGATTCATTTTGCCGATAGGCTTTTCATCTCACCGAGTAATGAAAGGTTGATAGGTGTCAACTTTTTTAATTTTTTCATGTCCACACTTCTAAAGACAAATCATGACTATCTGGTACACTCTATCTTGCCAACGGCATTGGCTTACTGAGATACTTTTTGACTTTTATTGGCGAGATGGCTTCCCATCGGCGAAAACGATTTTTAAAAATGTACATGTGTTTGGTTGGCGAGATGAGCTATAAAGATGATATCCTTTGGCAAAATAGATGCTCCAATTGGTAAATGGGTATTTTTTATAGGTATTTGGACCTGAGTCCTTACAATATTGCTCATTTAGGTAATTAGTTTTTTAAAAAACATTTGTAGATTTACCAAAAATCCTATTTGTAGAAACCAAGTTTGATGGGTTTTTACTTTTTAGCATATTTCCATAATCCATTTGCAGAATTTAAGCAAATTGAATAAATAGAAATCAAGTAGTAATTAAAGCAAGCAGAAAATCAAACAAAAACCTCATAACAGAGATTTGCAAAATCTATCCCCAAAATCGAACAAGCAAATCTAAATCATCCTCGCCTTTGCAGAGGTGATTCGACTCTCTACTTCGACAGATCTAGCACTTTGGGGGTTGTAGGGGCCGAGAAACAAACCCTAATCGAAAAACAAACAGATCTAAATCGAATACTAGAAGATATAAATCGAAAAAACCTAAACCGATGTGGTGATGAACTGAAAAATAGGTTCGAAGAAGATTTGAAAAACTCAACCACTAGAGATGCGTGAGTCGATTTATGGAAATGAGAACACTATTTGGATATGAAAACGTTGGAATCGATTTCAAGTTTGAACAATTGAGTCCTTAGGAAGCCTCGGATCCTTGTGGTTAGTTTTATGAAGCATACTGATAGAATCGTAAGCTTCATAAAAGAATTACGGGATTTGATGTTGGTAAACCATGGATGGATTTCCTTGCCAGTTTGAATATTCCTAATCATCTGCCGTTTGATTGTTGTGCTCTCGATCATTTAGGTTATGATGTGTCTCTTGTGCTGAATGCTTTATATAAATATCAGTAAATTGACATGGAGTCTGACTAGGAATCCATTTTTAAATTTTAACACACACCAGTGATCACTTGTTTTACCCAAATGGCATGTGTATAGGATGTATATAGTGTCTCTTCATCTCTAGCTAGATTAATCCACTACTTGGGTGGGCATCTTTGTTGCTTAATATCTGCTTTAAAGTTTCTATCTAGTTAGTTACATTGCGCTAGGCCGACATAGTCCAGTGTTGATGATCTTGGTAAGTGTTTGGAACAATCTACGCCACTTTGTAAAGAGTTATGCGTTTCAGAGCAAGCACATTATCAATATGTTATGCATACTTGCAAACTCTTGATAATGTATGTATGTTGCTCTATAATGCAATCTCTTTCAGTTTTAACTGGTTGTGAAATTCTAGTGGGTTCTCATTTTACTTATGCTAATGGACTCTTCTCTCATTTTCATTATGGAGACTATGTAGCTTGTTTGGTGTTTGATAACCCTAGTTGGACAAAGAACTAATAATTATTACCTGATCATACAATTAAGTCTACTATGTTGTATTATGTTGTACAATTGTACTAGTTCGCATGGCATTGCATCGGGTAGGGGCTTGTTATGAAGTTGTTGGATGCCTAGAAGTAACTTTCGAGCTATATTAACAATCATCTGTGTATGTTAGGGGGTATTTGGATGTTGGTTTTAAATTTAGTTATTTGATTTTTTTCTAAGTCATGTCATGTTACAATAATTAATCTCTACTGTATGAGTGTATGTGTGAGTATGTGACCTATACGTCCTACTTATACATCGTGCTTATGAGTATGTGAAATAATCAGATAATCAGTTTGATCATAGTCGCAACAAAACTGGTTATTTAAGGGTGTAGTAAATTACTTCATACCTTTGTTTTATCTATTACTTTTGTTAATAACTCAAAATTTCCTAGCACCCAACATTATAAAAATTGAGAATTAGCACTTCAAGTAGCAGAAACATATAAAATAATCCTGGACCTGTAACTCTGTGACCTGTGGGCTTTTGAACACACACACACATACATACTCCTTAGTCCATACAAGCATTCAATTAAATTCAAAACTATCACTTGTTTAACAGCTTATCTGTTGAAGACTTAAACGTAATATCTCTCTCAAACTCGATCATGTTCTCATTTCGTAGGACACTGCAAATGAGCGTGGTAAAAAAGCGTCCAGTTTCTTGGGGGTGTCTCTCCACGCTCTTTTTTAATTTTTCACAAAACATTTGTACACCTTTTAATCTCCTCTTTTGCCTTCTTTATTGTCAAAGTTAACTTTTCTAACACAGGAAATATCTTGAATGTAGTTTCATATGGCCTTTGGGGGACTTTACTTGTTCAATGACTTTAAAATATCATTCTTTTGCACTATCCTTCATTTAATAGAGATTGGTTCCGCAAAATTGGAAGTAAAAGAATTAGCTATAAAAAACATGTCGAAAGTTTCATAAACCGTGTTAAAATGCTTACAACCTCCTAAATCATATTATTTACATAAAAATACTTTACTGTATTTGTAAAACAGTTTTCTACATCATATTATTACCTTAACCTTATAAACTTCAAAATATGGACAAAAAAATGTTGGTGGGTCGATCTAAGCAGACCAGATCAGACCAGGTTGACACACTTAAAAGCTACTAATTCTGATCCGAACTCATTTTAATCCGCTAATTGTTCCACTTGTTTTCCGCTGCTAAGTTTGATGATGTTGTCACAAACAACTATATTGCCCAAATTTTGCCAAACTTGGTTTCGCAATCCGAATTTAATGAAAATTGCATAGTCGATGCCAAAACGGGCCACCTAACAAAACTCATCGTTTTGTCATGGCTTAAAGTATTTTTTTGCCATTCATCAAATAGGGCTTAACATGGAGTTTTTTCTATTTCCAAGTTTAAGTTGAGATGTTTGGATTTGTGTTCATTTTATGTAGAACTAATCTTTGGTTATGATCTACTAAATATAATTTTTGCAGGCTTCTCAATATTCCTGTCACTTATGATAGATAGACTACATCATTACCTCAGTGAATACGCACACTCAGAAAGATAATAGAAGCCGGAAAGAAACAAAACCAAGCGTATGAAGAAGATAAAACCCATGGTTCAGACGAGGTTAAATCCCTAAATGAAGAAATATCTATGTTGAGGACAAAGATCACGAAGCTGGAATCAGAATACGCTAAAAAGGACAAGGAGGTGAAATCTGCAGAAACTGATTTGGGTTCTCTCTCGAAGGGTTTCATGTTGAATACAAGCGACTGCAGTCTGAAAACCAAAATCTTACAGACGGACTGCAGTCTATCAATGGAGGATTCTCCAATTCTAGTGGGAAGAAGGATATGTGAGCTAACATAATCTAGATACAGAAGGGGGGAATAATTGGGGGAACATAACAGATTTAGTTGAAATTAAGATCAATGGAGTTTTTACACCAACTAAAACTTTAAGCTTCAAGGGCCTACTTCATATTTATGTTTTAGGAGTTATGACTATCAAAATCCACAGAATAACTCACTAGATGAGTAGTTCTTTTAAGCAATTTTAAACACTCCTTAAAAATCACACTTGATATTCAAAGGGGTGTTCCATATATTCAAAATTGAGACACCATACTGATTTTCTGGTTGACGAAATCGTTCTAACTGAACTGATCGAGAAGAATTTCAGTTTTTGGTTCTGGTTTATGATTTTAGTGACGAACACTTAGCTAAAAAGGTATATATAGTATATTATTACTTTGTATGTTTATATTTGTTTGCTATCTTTATTACAATATAGAAAAAGCCCTATCTCTTTATTATCCCAACTAAAAGATTATGAGACTAATTTATTATACAGTTTCCAATTCTGCAACCAAAAGATTACAAGTAACTTTACAAGTTACAATCCTTTAAGGATGACATTACAATATAATTTCACATTTACAATGAAAATTGCCAATATGCTTAATAGTTGCATTTATACAATTTTTCTCTTATATATTTATTGTGAAAATGATTTTTTGTTAGTTAAGTACAGTTGATTTATTAGTGAATAACCGACGTGAGAAAATGGTTAAGAATTATAGTTCGACACAGGTAAATGTAAATAGCAAACCAATACAACCAGTTAATGGACAATTACTTAAATATTAAAAAAAAAATCATTTCATACTTCTTAAGCTTGCTTCTAAAAAACTCGCTTTGGTTTTGTCATGACTTTGCTAAAGCTTGAGGCTTGACCATGGCGACATGACATGGTCAATGCTTGAGCGTAAGGCTTGGCGTACGCTAAGGTCCAGCTTGAAATGCTTTTACCTATTATAATCCGTGTTTTTAGGCGTGTTAGAGTTATAGAACCATATGAGCCGCATAATATAGTTATTCGGTTATAAGAATGGTTGGATATACCGAAAACAAAAAAAAAGATTGATGAACTACGTTATAATTTATAAACCTGTAATTATGAGTTTCTTATATTTGTTTGTATAATTTTATATATACAAAATTATAATTATAATTCATATACAAAATTGCCGTATATGATCAGTCGGGGACGACAGTATATCAAGATCGAACATGTGTGGAAGGGGGCCAAACTTAAGAGCACCCACAATAGGTCATCGTTATCCCCTTTCACGACCAAAAATGAGGACAAACCTTATTATCCCCATTGTGTTGGCCTCGTGATAGCTTCATTCTCCATCAACTCGTGAACTGGCTAACAGGCAACCACCTCGTTATGTGTTTTTTTTCGTTTCAACCACTATGATTCAAGAAAAATTATTGTGCATGGGTCGATGGTAGTGATAACAATTATAACCGCGTGTGGTTAATGATGCTGACATGACGGTTAGTGATAACAGTTATCACTGCATGTGCTCTAAGTAAAGATATTGATGGACATTGTCGATGGTCATGTAGAGTTGTAGTGTTGATAAACACGCAATCTTATATCTAATAACAAATAAAAATTAGCCTATAATATATATATCGAGTTGAAAGTACTCGTAGCTAAAATAGTGGTGGTAGTGCATACAGCTATATAACCTACTATACATTAGAAACAGCCACTCAAATCTATGCAAGTTGATAATTAAAAAATATTATCGCTAACGATATATGTCCCCCGAGTGGTCAAATTTTGACAAAATACTGAAATAAGGGTCAAATGTCAATGATAGCGAGCTAGCTTCAAGATGAAACAAACATGCACGCACTACTTAAGACCCGTCTCTAAGTGCTATCATAGTCATATATTGTTTTTGAAGTCCATTTTCGACGGGTTCAAGCAAGCAGTGGCTGCAGTGCAGGCTGTCAAAAACACTTCTCTCTATCTTATTAATTATAAACCACGACAAGCTAGCTAGTAAAAATAGGTTTCTTTAACTGATTTAGTGACGGATAACTTTCTGTTGCTAAGTATTGACCGATTTAAGACGAGACTATAAAAATTATTCTGTCATGTGGCAAATTCGTCACGAATTTCCTAGGCATAGCGATGTACGAGACACATACACATATACTTACCTTTTTTTTTCTCGTTTCAATCACAAATCTATCGCTATCTAACGAATGAAAAATGAACCTAAATCATAGCTAGCTAGTTTACTATGAAAATGAAATATAGAATGTCGAAAACTACTATATACCAGAGGTCAGAAGGCATCGTCCGTGGGCCGGAATGACTACGGTTAACAGAGGAGTGTCGACGTCAATGTATATGTACCGGAGAGAAGAGGATTGTATTAAAACGTACACTTGTGAAGTACTGACTATAATCTTTATTTGTAAATATCATTATTTTCTAGATTATATTAAACTTTATTTAAAACTAATTAACACTTGTTTATGCTAAAATTTTAGATAGAAACTCCTTTGATAGTTAAGTCTCATTCATGATCTTGACATTCTTGACTTCCGTACGTAAGACTATTGTGGTTTTCGATCAATTTTCTTAGATATTTTAATTAAATCATTAACTCTAAAATTAATTTTAATTGCCAGAGAAAGAGTGTTTAGGTGTCACTCAATACTTGATATAGACATGGAGAAACCAAAGTCCTCTAATGAAGTCATGAAATTTTAAGACCTACAAATATCTTGTATATATTGTTACTTTGTTATTTATTTATTTTGTAATCTCAGAGTCTGTAAAATATTTACAATATTGTTTCCACATGTTAACTATTGAATGGTTAAAATCAATCAATTTTCAGATTTTTTTTAAATGTTATCTTTTAGATTTAGATTTTGTAATCAATACCTAAATCTTTTAACTTCTTTAAAATGGTTGAAAATGTCATTTTTTAATGTCATTTTCTTGCAAGTCGCAACATGGCGATTTTAAAAAAATGGGAATGACTTTTACTTTTTTTTAAACATTCATTTAGTTTATTGTAGTGTTTGTTTTTTTAAGAGGTAAGTTGTCCTATTTTCTTTAGTTTCCATGTGTGTGTGATTAAATTTTGGACCACAAGTTTTTGTTTTTGTTTGCAGATGGTGGAACCTTAATTAACTGGTTGCGGTGGTGAAATCCTAACTCCGGCTAGGAACGTACAACTCGATACAACGATTCGAGGATGGTCTGGAATCAAATATTGAAATAGATTGTGTACTTGTGTTTGAAGATTATGAACACATAATGCATAGAAAAAGAGATAGAAACACATCTTCTAAAATCAAAAAGTTGAAATTGGGGGTAAATCTCTTTTTCGTTGGACCGAAACAAATTGTTTTTTCTCTAATATTTGCGGACGCGCAGACATAGGAGGAAAAAAGTGCTTTTGACAAAAACAAACAACCCATATCCACTATTTGACATTTGTACCTAGAGTTAAAGCAACATAGTTTGATTCCTGTACTAGGTAGTGAAACATAAGGTACCTAAAATTGAGTTACAAAAGATATAGTTTTTTTCGTTTGAGAACCATTATTAATTAGTGTGAGAATCGCGAGAATCAATCTTAGCCGTTTAATTGGTAAGTGGAATTAATGGATGAAGAGCGTGGGGGATTGGGTGTGGCAAGGTGCATGTAAGGAATTCATGGGTGGGCGCGCAATCCAATTGAAAGAGGGGGAATTGGATGACTAATATTGGTTATCGCAATAAAAACGGTTCTTAAATGAACTTTTCTATATATACATATATATAACATTTTTTTTTAAACTAAACTTGGTAAAAAGCTTGTAAAGCTAAAAAGGAATCTAAAAAGCATTGGAGTAGAAGGCGATGGAGTACGATGATTTCTAAGATTTTGTTTAAATCAATGGTTAGGGATTTATAAACGGCCACGAATTCCTGCTTCCTCAAATTGTCGGCCATCACGTGAGCACATGTTCTTGATTCCTGGTAAATTTTTATGTACAATTTAAGCATCCAAATCTATAATCAAGCATAATATATGTAAAATTTTATTTGAGAATCGTTTTTGTTACGAGTACCGTGAGTATCATTTGTAACCATTATTAATGCTTATTAATAGGAGTATTTTTGTCTTTTATATATTTTCACAACCGTGAGTTGCGTCTTGGTGAGCTGTCATTTATAAAGAGTGAGTATTGATTTTTCCAAAATACTCTTCGTTAATGCGTCATTAATGAGTCATTCATGCATTATTAATGAACCGCCATTTTATTAGCCATTGATTTATTTTTATCAATGGATAATATAGGTTCTCACGGTACTCGTAATAAAAACGATTCTCAAATGAATCATCCCCTATATATATAGGGGAGGGTTCAAACGAGAACTGTTTTTCGTACGAGAACTGTAAGAACCAATCTTGACGCTTGATTAAAATAAATCAATAGCTAATAATTTTGACGGCTAATGATTGACTCATTAATGACTAATGATTAGCTCATTAATGACACATTAACAAGGGGTATTTTGGGCAAATCAAGCCTCGCACATCAATGACGGCTCACCCAGACGCAATTTAAGGTTAGGAAAAGTATATAAATGACTAAAATACCCCTATTAATGAGTCATTAATGATTGTTAGAACCTAGAGGGAGTGAATAGGTTATATGCCCACTTTTTGAAGTTTTTAACAATTCTTGCAAGTAATTAAAGAGTTTAAGGAAGAAAGATA
>JAUEJL010004630.1:0-10302 GCA_032274825.1 Drosophyllum lusitanicum | reverse complement strand
GATGCTATAATGTTTTTGTTATATGATTGGGTTTGTAAAGATATGGGTCGTAAAGCTTGATCATAATCATTTTCATGATGGAACTATAATTCAGATAGTTTAAAGTATTAATATGAACAAAGTAATGTTTGTCACCCAGAATATTAAAATGAGGTTACTTCATTATGTTTTATTGCACTTAACCCTTACTTTAACAAATTATATTATTAATAATAAACTTCCATTCTAATTTTTTATTCTAATAATCTTTATAAAGTCAATTTGATAATAAGTTACTAAAATGCATTTTGCAGTACAATAATTCTAACCTGTATCAACCATTACTCATTCATATTCAACAAAACAATTCCTAAAATTGACCTCTTTACATATAAATGGGTTGAAATTCCTTTGTCCAAGTATAATTTTTCTTTGCAACCAAATATGCTATATACTATATCTACGGGATGATTCGTTGGAAGAGAAGACCTCAAAAAAGTATATATTATGCTCTACTTCTCTCTAAGATGTCACATGTTTTGAGAGGTGGTGTGGGGAGAATGTGGCGTGGAAAGAATTTTCAGAGAAAGGTCGTGCAGACGAATGATACTCACCTTACAAATGTTAGTGTTTAAGCATTTTTCCTATAGTTGATTTTTTGGTTTTATGAGACCCTTATATTGGTAGTTGTTTAAATATAAGTTACAAATTAAGTATAAGTTTTGTTGTTATGTAACTACTTAGTATATCGGAAAAAATTTACAGAATAGTAACCAAGTTTGAAAATAGTTTCACAAAGGCCACTCACATCTTATTAAATACTTGATTATTCTCTCTATTTTTTTTGAAAATTTTTGCTTAAAATTTAATTTCATAACACGCACGGGTCTCTAAATCTAGTATGCACATTAATTAAGAACCTAGAAATTAACCATTGTACGTAAAACAAAACGAAAATGAAGTTTTATTTAATCTTATGATTGAACTCGCTAATAATAAAAACTGAATGGTAAATAATACGTACCCGGCATGCATACATCTCTCTCTCTCTCTCTCTCTAATCCACTAATCAGTGATCAATTCTAACTAATTTAAATAAAATAAACTCGATTAGATGCCCGTATAATACAAGATTTTGTTTAAAAAGTAATAAATATTAAACATTAATAAAAAGATATTAAATAATTTTAATACGCGAAAGAAATGAGAATTTACAAGAATGATAAATAATAGTAATTTAAAATAGTATGTTCAAACAGTAATGAAATATTTATTTACTACACGGTTTAGAAATCAATTAAACAATTCAAAAACATTTAATTAAAAAATAACTAACAAATCAAATGATTAAAGTAATTTCATAACATATATAAATGGATATCAAATTTAATATAATTGTTTGTAGTGAAATAATACGAGCGTATCTTAAAATTAAAAAAAGTACTATTTCACAAAAAAAAGACTTTGACAACCATTTATTTTATATTGATTTTTACTATACTACATTAACATGTGTGTAGTAGTAAATAATGACTATGTATAAAATTGATTTTAACTAGTGGGTAGCTTCCCGTGCTTCGCGTCGGGGATTAACTGCTTTATAATCGAGTTTGATTAAATTATTCATCTACTATTTTTTACTAAAAAATCAAAATAAAATAAAATTAACCACTTACTTAAATATGGTAAATTGAATTTAGATATGAAACTTAAAACAGTTGAATCACTTAAACTTTTTAAAAGTAATTTAACTTCCATATATCTTGAAACTACGTAAAATAATTAAACAATGAGAGACTATTTCACTACTAATAAATGTGACTTGGATTCGATCTAATGGCAAGTACTCGTATACTAAAAGAACTATACAAATTTAACATAAAAAATAAACTTCACACCCCAAGGCCCTATTATATCCAACATCTAAGACCCTCATTTTATCTGAAAACCTACATGAAAAGAACTCACAAACTTATTTGGATAATTGGATTATTGGAAAATGAAAGTTGACAAAGATAAGTAGTAGATCTAGATGATAGAGAAGAACATTTTCAAGATAAAAATATGTCCTACGTATTTTTGTTGTACAATTTATTCATTTCATTGGAAGAATTTATGTAATACATTATATTAGCTTAGCAAATTAACAAATAACTATGTAACTCTTTCTATGTTTGTTTATGTGTATTTTTTCTCGTCCTCAAGTGTTAAAATAATGAGTTAGAAGATGAGTAAAAAATATATATACAACCTTTGTTTGGCTTACGATGTAAAAGTTGTCACAAAAACTACTTCATATATGGATTTTGTGGGTATTAGTTGATAAAAAAAGATGTCATTATAAAATGTTAAAAACGTAACATTTTATGTCCATGTGTTACGACGGGGATTATAAATATAAATTTTTGTTACTAAAATAAAGTAAATAATTAGATTGATTGTCACATCTATGGTCAATAATATATATATATATATATATATGGAAAACATTTTAAAAAATTACAAATTAACAAAACAAAACGAAGCTATAAAATTAATTATAGATTTTAAATTGATTGTAAAACGGACAAAAAAGAACATAGAATTAACTAAATATTTTGAATTATGAAACAAATAGAACAAATAAAGCATACCAATAACAAAAAAAAATATTAAAAGAGAAAAAAGACTCGTTTTAGGGCTACGTATATATGAACCCTAGATCAAAGCTTAAAAAAAGGGAAGAAATAAAAACAAATAGAACAAACAAAAACACAAATAACAAAAAGAATTTAAAAAGAATAAACTCATTCTAAACACACATATGTCTCACTTCAAGATCTAAACTTAGAAATAATCAACATTTTAAGGTTACATAGGTTTGAATCCAAAACCTAAACTTAAAAACCCAAAACCTATATTTTCTAACCTTAACAACTTATCTTGTATATTGTAATTATTTATTGTCATGTTTTAGATATAAAAAATTGATTTATTAAGACAAAAAAAAGAAAAAAGAAAAAAAACATAACTAATAACGTATATTATATTATTGCACCTTAATAGCATGTTGCCGTACATTTTTTAAAGAAAAAAAAGCGCCGGTAAAATTCAGAAATAAAAAAGAAAACTAAATCTCCATCTAAGTCATGTTTGTATAAAATGTGCAGTTTAAAATACTTATTTGTCAAGATTTTTTTTCTGCAAATTGTATGGTTATATAATTATTTGTGTACTTATATAAACTTTAGTCATTTGACTTTATATATATATTTCTATATTAAAAAACCAATTCAAAAAATTATATTATAAAGTCATTAAGTTTATTGTTTTTATTTTTTATAAAAACATCTACATTAAAAATCATTGACTTAAAGTTTAACAATAAACATTTTATAGTTTAAAGAATAAAAAACAATATTAAGAAGCCTTGTAAAAAGAGTTAATTACAAAATAATTTTTTATCTTGTTATAAAAAAATAAAAAAACAAAACAAATAAACATGTTAGTAAAGTTAAAAAGACAAAATTGAAAGTGCCATGATTTGAAACAAAGACCTAAACTGCTTGTGCAACATCAATTACCACTCCTTCTAGGCTCCTCTTTGTTATTTTATTGGAAGTTTAGATATATAAGGGTTTATCTTTATAATATAGAAATTTGCCTAACATGTGCTCTTGCATGACGTATGTGACAAAACCCTTAACATATTCTAAAATTTAAGTTTATAAAAACCTCTGTAACGCGCGGGCAATAAATCCTAGTTTAAGTATCAACTAACTATCCGTGTCAAACAACACATGCTTATTAAAATACTTTCTTTAGTATACCAAACAAAAATGAAAATATAAATTAAAGCACTTAATTTCATTATATTTTATATACAAGTTACTTTTTAATATTACACACAATTAAACATTAATAAAAAGTTATGTTTTGTTAACCGAAATGGTATATTTCACCTTTCAACCACCATCAGCATCCTCGTTCTTCAGTTGGAAGCCAAAACCAAAAAGATGTTTTATTTGAAAATGTGTTGAAATCATAAAGGAACCAAACTAGACATGATGGTCGTTAGTTAGACACAAGTGAACTATCCTTTATGGTATTATTATAGTTTTATCTTTTGCTATATATCTTCTACACATCTCTTATATATTTATTTTTATTTTTATTTTTATTTTTATGCTTTTAGTATATCATCCCAAGCCCATATTTGTAATTTTATTGATACATTTACTTTTCCTTCTCTTTTGGGGTTTGGGGTAGGCCCAAACCTATAATGCATGCCCATAACCGTTCAGTCAACCAATAACCAAGCTCAAATAAACCAAGCATGTTCGTTATCAGAACCCGAAAACTGAAACTTTAAGAGTTTTGGGCCATAACCCGCCCAAACTCCCCCCTGCCCGGCCCGCATGACAAAATTATATAATTAAAAAAAACACTAACAAGTTCTATATATGTAATATAAGGGAGATCCATGGCACAAATGTGACATACATCGTTTTTATAAACCTGAACACGCTGATTTTCTTTTCTTGAAACCTCAAGAGGCAAAAAGGAGGTTTGAAATCCATGTACGACGACTTAAGCAGTTGGTGGTATAAGCCGAACCCGTTAACAATTTGGTTGTCAATCGATGTTGTGAAAACCAGGGAGAAGAGAAGTGATGAACCCAAATACAATCAGTTGTATCTCCTTTACAATCCCCCACCATCTGTTGTTGTTTGGGTTAACTGCAGCATTATTTTGTTCATTCTGGGGCTGATTGGCGTCACCCATTGCCCGGTTCTCATTTTCAGCTCCAGCTTCTCCACCTGATACAGTTGTAAGCAAACAATCATATACAACATTTAAGTTATTTAGCAAGTATTAAAAGTAAGCATTGCAAAACGTATAATGACAATTAAAGGATTTGACCCGATCCTATTATGCAAAGTAAAATTCACAAGTTTATACAAGTCTCCTCAGCAAAGCACTGCTACCGTCAACCATCATCTTCATCTTCTTCAGCAGAGCACTACCATCATCTTCCTTGATAGAGCACCATCACAGACATCTTTGTCTTCTCTGGCAGATCCTGACCCAAATTGCTAAAGATCCAGATCTTAATCCCCCAAGCTTTGTCATCATCAATTTCAAAGGATAAATTTAATTGAGAGAGATGAAGAAAAAGAATATGGGTATTTGGTGGTGAAGGGTAGTCAGTAAATGGTAGTCGGCAAAGGTAGAGGTTAGCGGTGGTTGGACAAGTGATGGTGGAGCCGATGGTCAGAGTTAGTGGCTGCAGTGGCAGCAGTGTTGGTGATGGTTTACAGTCAATAACAACGATATATCAAATTAAAATAAAACAAATAATTTTTTTCAGCTTTTTTAACTGAAAATCCAACAAACCTTGGAATACACACAAAAAGAGTTTCCGACTTTCTGGTCAACCCAACCCAACGTATATAAAAGATAAATTGTTTGGAACCGCTGCTCAACACGCTCACCATGGCCCAATTTGCTGCCTCTACTCAGATGGTCATAAGTTTTATGTGTACATATTTTAACGCATACGTATAACTAGTGGCTTGTGAGACAAACAGTGGGAATACCTAACAGAGGAGCATTCTCATTTTCTTGCCTAGCTGCTTCAGGATTGTTATCTGCCCTAACAGCAGGTCTTTGTTGCTGAGGTGGTGCAGCCGCTCTCTGCATTCCCTGTGAGAGCCACCGTATTAATGGTGCAAGAGCCCCGGTCTGATACCTGTTACACATAAAAAAAGGTTTGTTATGACTACCAGGATAAACACGAGATACTTTACTCATGTTTGAATCTTAAATCTTAACTGTTAACATCACTGAGTGTGTTACCCTATAAATAATTCGTTCCTTTCATTTGTAGCACTTTTTAGTTCTTATGTAGTTTAGAGAAGTGGCGATTTCAACTCACTGACTTACAAATGGGTTATGTTTTATACAGAAAAACAGGTTGAAAGAGTCATCCAAAGTATTATTCTAATAACATCTTTAATCATAATTAAATCATTAATTATTTATAAAAGAAATGGACAGAAAAGTGTTTACGGGTCAAGCCGAGCCTCTTAACTCATTTATAGTTGGTGACTAATATATCATTGCTGTAATAATATCTTTATCTATAAGCAACACTTTTCAAAAATAGGAACAGATGTTTTACGGGTCAATACTCGATCAACCCGTTTTGACACAACCTGCACATATACTTAACTGTAACAAAGGGTTTGCTATTTGAAAGGAACAAGGCAAGATATATAAAATGGATTTTGAAGACTTACAGATAGATTAGTGAAGCAAAAAATATGAGTAGGACAAGCCTTTTTCTTGACCCATCTTGGTTAAACAAGAAAATAACGGCTGCCAGCTTTAATATGAGCATCAAATCAAGATGAATTGCAATTTGGAATCTCCTGACCACAACTTGTCTTTGTTGTCCAGCCTGCTGCGGCTGCTGTCCTACTTGTCCTTGCTCCCGACCCTCTGTTCCACCTTCTGAAGGACTTGGTCCACTGCTACATTTACACCCAAATTAACGATTTCTAATACTTCTCAAATTCTCCATATTACTATTTTTCCTCCAATCACAAGCTAAATAGGATCATCAATACAACCTCCAAATCATTTGTATAGTCCTTTTAGGCTAATATATCCATCAATTTTATTGAATATATGGATGAAAGGTTCAAATTCAGTGGAGTGTGCTTATTAAAACTGGATTATCAATATTCTATAGGCTTAACTTCTATCCTCACCTATCCAAGTTATTAATATCATTCTTAGCAGAGAATTTAAGTATACTGACAGCAATTTTCATATTCTTTTCCTATTTATCAGCCAAAAGGAAGGATAGTGAAAAGTGAAAACATATCAGTCTCCATATAAGAAATGTATCTTTTGTGCATATAGCAGTATAGCACCTTCAATTCTTCGAATAAAATTTAGCATCTACCATAAGCATGAAAGTGGAATTTTACTACTGTTATAAGTATAAATGATATGTATGAACTTTCTCTCAAAGGACGTATTTGTAAATATTTGAAGAATCTATGTGAAATCTAACGATATGATACGATCGAATTCACTTATTACAAACGAGACGATCGAACATGTAATTATAAAATCTGTGGATCACAAACATCTTTGAATTTATGGAAAGATCAATGACTGTTTATAAAAGCAAACAGAAAACTTACGTTGGAACATTATAAGTAAAAGGGATGAGAGTATTGGATGGATATCCAGCAATCGGTCCCATGAATGAATTCGGATAAGTGGGGACTGCATATATGCCTGCTCCGTGATCTGTCTGTTCCTGACCGTGCTGAGGAGGGAATATTGCAGGAACAAGCATTGGATACATGATTGGAACCAATGGAAGTTCTCCATTCGGTGCTGTGAATCCATAGAATGGAGGTAGCTGCAGCAAATTTAGATGGAATATCAGAGGATTGCACATTACATCAGAGGCTCTTGGTTCCAAGGTTATCATGAAATAAAAATTTTATACATCATAGGAGGGTCAAAGTTAATATTTAGGGTTATATAATTTTCCTGTTCATCAATCTAGAATCGACTACCGATTTGATCAAGTGAGAATCTTAAGTATTCCAACACTCTCTCTAATTGTTAAGAGGGCGCAAATTGGCTTACTTAATAACAGGCTGATCTCAGCAAGGAAAAAAAAATCAAACTTCTCAAACCAATTTGAGAACTAAAGAATCACAGTTTCAATTCTAGCGAGAATCTTAGGTATTCCAACACTCTCTCAAATTGTTAAGAGGGCACAAATTGGCTTACTTAATAACAGGATGATCTCAGCAAGGAAATAAATCAAACTTCTCAAATCAATTGATCTTATCTTTCAATTCTAGTAAGAATCCAATCCAGCTATTGGAGGTATTTTCCTTGGTCCACAAGCTTTCTCAATTTTCTAGTATTAAGGGCATCTTAGGTATATGATTGATAGTCCGATATTCTCTAAAACCAGATTCACTTAAAAATAGTATTTCTGCTTTATTATACATAACAGAAAATTTAGAGTGCAATAGGAAGCTTTTATATAAGATAAAACTTTGAATAAGATATCAGAGGTGACCATGACAAAGTGCAACCAGAAACAGCAGCAAGTTATGACAAAAAGTTTACATAATGGCATAATGCATTACGCATCACAGAAGAACATAGATAACTGTATCAAATTTCCATTCATTATTTACATATTATGTTATAAATATTTCATCCACGCTGCCATGAATAAAAACCTTACAAGTTGTTCAATTCCCGTTATCTAGTGAAGGCTAGCTATTGGAGAATATCACATGCCATCACATGACACAATAAAAGTCACAGATAACATAAAGACTAGGATGAGATGCTTAACATAAAAGTTGGTTTGTAATCAAGAAAGAAGGACCTACTACGTGGCACATTACAAAAGTCTTACATTCTTAAACCAAAATTTTCCATGAATCTGAGATCATTATTTATTGCATACGTAGATTTTGGGCCTAAACTTAGGCCCAAGTGACAGTCCATATGAACAAATCCGATACAATGGAGCAACATAGAGCTCTCAAAGACAAGTCTGAGAACCATTGCCAAAGGACCACTCAATGGGAACCACACAAAGGGCTCCACAGGACTTATCTCCGTGATTGTAGTTGCAACGATACCAATTGGTCGGTTCGAAAGAACAAGATCATTAATGAGGCTATTGGAGAATAGATATAACGTTGTCTGAAAAAATTGGCAAAAACAATACAATTACCCTTGCAGCAATGCCATTGGCTGACACACAAGATACTGTCTGCATGAATGTCATTATCTGAAGGTCGCCATCTTCTAGAAGGAATGGAGAGCCTACAAATAGAAGACAATCCTTCCTCATAAAGGCATGCACAATAAACACCGAAACCTTTACTGTTACCTACAGTTTAAGGTTGGGTCTAAAAAGGCATCAAAGTGATTCAACAGGGCTTCTGAGCTCTCCCCAGTGATCCCTCTAGCCCCTTCTACTATCATAAACAAAAATAATACTTGACAGGACGATTCATCTCCACCCGGCTATTCTCACTCTCAGACTCAAAGCATCCCTTTGCTCGATCAATTATAATTCCAAGCGGTATCTAAGGCGTCTCATACAGTCATACGCTCATCAATCAAGTAGTAGGGGGTATCCAAAGTGTATCTAAGGATCAACCAAGTGGTCATGGGTTCAAGTCCAAATCAGGACAAAGGTGTAGGATGTGTCTGTTTGTCGTTCAGGAAAAAAAAACATTTCATGAATGCCCTAATCCAGCGCGATTTGCAAGCAATAAGATGACGATAATGTTTAAATCTAATAAGAAGACCAAAATTTCCAGTCAAATATGAGAATTACTCGATTACTCCCTGTAAGTAATGCTAAAAATCGATAGAACTTTCAGATTCAAACTGCAGTGAACTATGTAACAAGTGGTACTAAAAGAAAACTGGTAAATTTTATATTTCTAAAACAATTCCACATCAAATTAGTATCTGGTAAGTCCCAGTATTTTATATTTCTAAAAATCGACAGAACTTTCAGATAGGGAGAATTGTATATAGTTGTTGGCGAAACTTCACATCAACTCGGCGTTAGGGTTTTGAACGCACTAGAAAAAGTTATTAATGTCGTTTCAACTTAATTCAGATTAAAAGTTTCGCAGCAGATCATCGTCCAAATCAAAGTCATGTCATGTAGCCACATACAAATCAATCTCGTTAACGCAAATCGTAAGTAAAAGCCCTAAAACCGATCTTTGTGGAAGCTTGCAATGTAAAACCTGTAATCACACACAAAATAGAAACGAATGGAGCTTCGAACCTGCTTAGGAAGGGGTTGCGATGAAGTAGAAGATGCATTTGGAGGTTTGTGGGATCCTGTTGGAGGTGTTGATGTCTGATTTTCGATTTCGTCGGCCATTTTTGAACAGATATTGCTGCGAATTGCCAAGGGTCTCGCGAGCTTGCACCGTTCAAAGGTAGCAGAGTAGTCCTTGGTTATATTTCACTTGCGTGGTTAAACCAATAGGAGCATGCCATGTGTCCGAGTGTCGTTATAAAATAACCATTTTAAACTGTTAAAAACAAATATTTAAACAAACAACAAGTATTATTATATCAAGGTGTGACTACTACTCTTTTTTTTATTTTTACGTTAGAGCTTAAATCATAAAATGTTATGATGTATGAACGTAAAGTATAAATTAGAGGTGTACGTATATGTGTTTGTGGTGGAATTGAAAACTGTAACATCCTGAGATCGGGCCTAGTATTTGTGTAGGCTTCGGTGAGTTAGTA
>JAUEJL010004608.1:0-10303 GCA_032274825.1 Drosophyllum lusitanicum | reverse complement strand
ATATATATATCTCAAAGCAATATTATCGGTTTGTTTGATATTATAGGATCAAACCTAACATACACATCCTATCCATAATTTATTTTAAATGATTAAAGTTATGAGTTGTCAATTAATCATAAAGTGATGTTAGGAACGACTCTCTCATTGTTTATTTCTAATTAAGTCCATGTACGTTACTAAAACGAATGTGTAATGTTTTGCGCTTTACCTACGCATATTCTATTTTTCTTTTAATAGAGTTAAAAAAAATGTTTAGTTTATGAAAATATATTAAAATTATTATATTTTTCTATTGTGTGTATTAAATTTTTAAAATTATTATTTAATTTATTAAATTTACCATTTAAGATGATTTGGTGCAGGCTTGGCCCAGGTGTCAATAACATGAATGATGACATGACTTTTCTTATAAAAAAATTCAAATTCAAATTCAAAATTAATATTATTATTATAATTATTAATTATAATATAATGTTAAATATAACGGTTCCATCGAAATGTTTTTTTGAAAGAGTAGTTCCATCGATGGGTGTTAAACGTGAATTTGTTTTATGTAACAAATATTTTATTTTTTATTTTATGTACATTAGGTTTTCTTATTTTCCATAACTAAAGATATTAGATGTATACGTAAATGTAAACGTATTGATTAATTATAATAATAATTAATTAATTAACTAATTATATACAAGAATTAACAAATAATAATCATAATCAATAATAGTAATAATACAACAAAACAATAACAATAAGTAATGAAAAGAAATAAATAATTAACAATAAATACTAAATAATAATCGTAAATAATAAACAATACTAATAATATTTAATTGTCATTTCACATATCTAAAATTCGTTATTATCGAAATTTTTGGATAATTACGAACTGTATTTTTAGATTGGTAAACATGTAAATTACACATTTTTTACAAGGAGGTAACATTCAAAATTTCAAATATCAATTTAGATAATTACCAACTCTATTTATATATATGGCGATGCTACGATGTTTAAAGTATTAGTTAAATGAGTTTTACTTAGTTAATGAATGTTACATTGTAAAACACTGCATGCTTGGTTATTATTTTATAACTGAATGAGTTAATTGTTATGAGTTATAGAGTTTAAATATCGATTATCATTTAATATTGTAATTAAATTTTATTTTAATATTGTTCATTTAATGATTTAATTTTTAGAATTTGAAAATAGAATAGCTTATAATATTATAATAATAAATGTTTGCGATGTTATATAATAATAATAATAACAATAATAATAATAATAATCTTAGAAAAATAACCAAAAATCATTATAAAGTAGTCGAGATATTAATCCTAACATTGTAACTTAATTATTTAAAAGTTTTATTCAATTTGCCAATAATTTGAGATTCTTACAACTTTTCATGCGGTCAATCAGAAGTTGCATCTTATCCAATGCTTGTTACATCAATTCTTAAGTAGTCATGAGGTGGAGGTTTGTTTAAATATTATTTATTTAATGCTTATTCTATGTGTACACACAATATAGAAATGTAATATTATCTATGTGAACCCCACATATACAAAAGGTTTAAAAAATCATATTTCAGCAAAATCATATTTAATTATGATAAATTGATAAGTGTTGCCATTTACCGGTCAATATCATCATTAAACGTTGTATTTTTGGCGATATCTTCGATCAAGAATGATTCAATCCATCGAGTAGAAATATCATACCTTGGTATTAATTGGGGTAGGAGTTGTTTTTTTGCTGCTAAATGGTTTATTTATTTGATTACCGTCTCTAAATAAAATAGAAGAATCATACTGAATCATTCAATCTTAAAATACGTTCTGAATTATTAAACACCAAGTATTTTACTTTAATATCCTTTTTTACACGTTTTCTTGTAAAACAATCATATTTTGTAATATAATAAACATTATTAAGTTTTAAATGGTAATTTACATCATTCATATTGTTCATTCAGAACACTTATTAAACAGCATATCACATTTAGATACTGTTTGAATTATTTAAGCCATAAAATAATTCAATATTTAATTATTCTGTTTTAATAAACAGTCCCTTAGCTAATTCTATAGTTTAACTATGACTTTGTATTTCATCTACTATTAGTAATGTTGTCTGTCTTTAAAATATTCAAACTAAAGTTGTTAAAATCTTGTTGACTCCACCATGTGGCCGTTTTTAAGGTGGGATCGCATGATCATATCAGCGGTTATCAACCAGATCGAAGTTAAACTTCTAGTTTTGACTTTTGAAATAGGTAAGATCTCGAATGAATGGTAAGATTATAAGATATTTGGTAATAAATTAGTGAAAATAAGTATAACTTGACGATTAAAAATAAGCTTAAACTTTTAGTTTTGATTTGATCAAATATTTGTTTGAAGCTACAAAATGTGTTGCAATGTTATTATGACGTTAGAATTTTGAACATTTTATGAGATTATCATAGAAGACATTTAATATGAAATTTTAAGATATGTAAGGAAACTAAAACATTGAAATAGGATATTATAATCACAAGCAGATCTTACGTTCTCTATCTTACGATAAAAAGAACGATCATCTGATTTTGATCTTAACAACTTCGATTTAAACAAGCAATATATTTCAGACGGCTCTAATAGTTAAATATAACATCAACCATTAAAATAATGCTTGATCATTAAACACTCATTAATTCACTTAACTCCAGCAACATGCACTTAACTATTGAAAATATAAAATTGATAACCCTTGTACGGTCGATTTTTTAAGGGCTCAAGTCAAACTTTTTGGCAAGCATGGACCTGGTTATACATGTGCAAGTCTAAGAGAAAAAAAAAATCCCTTTTTTGCACTTTGCATAACCAAACGAAAATACATTAATAATTATTTAATAAATAAAATTAAAATAGAGAAACAATGCCAATTAGGAAAGACCAGAGGTAAAAGGTTACAAGGGATGGTCAGTTCCTCTCAACATCAAAATGCAGAAATCTATATATAAAGGCAATATTGGATTTACCAAGATCATCTTAAATCATATCCCATTAAAAAAAGAAAGTAACATTGAAGCTGTACTATAGCAGATCATGAAATTATGACACTCAAAACTGTATCAAGACTAATCTTCTCAAATTGTTGTATTTTTTTACAGTAAACACTCATGAACACGGTTGTGTGTGAGACCTAAATGCTTGACTTGTGATGGTTTGACCTCGGTATCAAGTCAACTTTTTTGCTCCTGCTCCTCCTCGGGTAATGCAGTTCGTTTTAAATCCATATGGCCTGAAATAGAATGACTATAATTTAGAAAGAATTCAATACCGTATTGTCATTGTTGAAGAGTTTCATAGAACATTTGACAATGAGTTTACTATATGTCCTAAACTATGCCCAGGTCAAAACCTTATGATGATTATAATGGGATTAAGGAAGCATATAGTTTTCTAAAAATGCTTCCAAATTACTAATGTGGGAGTTTGCTGATAAGATAAAAGAGTTCAAAAAACCACTGACATAATAAGTGTATGAAAAGATAATGCCACATGGTCTAATCAACATACCAAACAAGGACACCAAAGACGGAGGCTTTGAAGGTTCATTTGCCCTCATATCTATACCTGCATAACAAACAGTCGAGAGTTATGCTTCTTTTGGTCTTTCCTAGCTTGATCACCACAAGTAATTGTACAATTTAGCAAATATGAGAAAATTGGATACTTGCAGATATAGATACAACAATTTATAAGTAAATTTAGCTAAAAGGGTAACACGTTGAATTGGTTGATAGTTGACCAATGACTATTTTTTGCATACAACCTCCTAAATTGTTTCAACGCCACTAAAAAAACAACACTTTTCAGCCCAGCCTGGTTTGACACGTTACCCAACCTAACCATCTTCCCACCTCTAGCTTTATATTACTGAGATAACGTATCTAAGTCTCAAACATTCATTTTTCATGCAACGGAGGCTGTATTTTGTAACAGTCTCCTGCAGAATGATGCACAAATAGGTATAGGAGGATCTAGGCCTATACAAGTCATAAGAAAAAAAGTAGGTAACCGAAAGGGTTGCATAAGCAAGAATTGTAGGTAGAAAGTAATTGAATAGTTTGGTTTGAGAAGAAGAAAGCAAAACCGGTCCAGAAGCATACCTGAAGTTCCGACTGATTTCAACATATCTGATTTTTTGAAGGTATATCCTATGAAATTGGAGTCTTTTGATGTTAGCATCTGCAAGTTTGCACAATAAGATATAGAATTGAACAAAAAAGACAACTTAACACCAAAAATAACGAAAACATACAAAATGGAAGCATAAGTAAATTCATTGCTAACTTTATTAGACATCACACCAACATGATGAAAGCAAAAGGCAAGGCATGTTTCACAAAAAGCAGAAATTGTTACCTTTCGCCAAGGTCCCACTCTGGGTACTGCTGATTGAGGATCTTCCACCTACCATACCATACCATACATTGACACAAGGGACACAAGAAAAGAAATATATCATCACCCTTTTTTAAGGAAGCATAACAAAGTTTAGGGGTCATAACCAAATTATGTTAAAAGTTGTACAAGAGAAAAACAATTTGGTAAAAATGGAAACATAGTTGCAACTGAACATGGTTTGTTGGAAAAAAAGAAAAAGAAAATAGGAAACATATAAAAGTTTTCTGGTTTGGTCATCAAAATTCAGAAGAATGTAAGTTGTATAACAAACCTTGAGCTCTACATGCAGAAGGCAAATTTATCTTCACAATTGGTAATTAAAGGAATGGCTAAACTTGTTAATATTTGTAACAAAAAGAGCTTCAACAAAGGATTCCATACTTTATAAAATTAGTTCTAAAATTTACAAACACCCTTTTCAACCTTTTTTAAATTAAAACTCAAAAGAAATCAAAGTACTCACTTCAGGAAACTTTTCAAAATTCTGAGTATCCAGTTCTCCAGTGACAATGGGTTTATAGGCAGCTTCCATTTCATAAAGCATATCCCACTTCACCCCTTTAAACCATGGGTGTGCCTGGAGGAACATACATTATATTAGTAAGAGATGCAGAAGCTTCAACACTGCTGAATTTTTCGATATTGTCAATAAATAATTTCAAAGCTCAAAATTCAGATAATCAAAAGTATAATCAGTTGGAAAATTTTATATTTAAAGGTCTCCCTACCTTTATTTCATCCACTCCTCCAGTTCCCAACCTTGATTCCACATCACATAGCAAATGACAGATCAAATCCCTGGCCTCTTTTGTAACTTTTGGTTCCTCGGGGAATTTCAAGCATGTCCTCCAATTTATAATCTTGCGACACGTCATCCTAGGATCATCAGAACAAAATGGGGGATAGCCTATAAGCATCTCATACATAATTGCCCCCAATGACCACCAGTCACACTCAATTCCATATCCTTTTTTCAGCAGCACTTCTGGTGCCATATAATCAAGAGTTCCAACTGTAGAGTACGCCTACATTGACAAAGTTTTTACACAAAGCAACATTTTTTATATGCATGTGGAAGAATAATAAATGTTATTGACAAATTATTGATATCAAGAACAGGTACAAACAGCTGTTAAGAAAGTAATACCAAGGCACGTCGATTACGTTTCCACTGTTGCAATTTTTCCTTTGGCATTAACCAGGGAACTTGCTGGCCTTCACCGTCATTTATGGGCCCCTGATTTTCATAATCTTCGTCATTCAACAATATTGATGAAAATTTACCTTCTAGGGGCTTACACAAGCCAAAATCGGATAGCTTTAGATGCCCATTTCTGTCAAGTATCAGGTTATCTGGTTTTATGTCCCTACAAATGAAAAGAAGTTTAGCGCATGTTTTTTTCCATTTACAAAAAGGAAAAAAGTGATTTGCATGTAAGTTTTCATATGCAAAGGTACTGATTACAGTTAAGACGTAAGCTACAACCATAAAAGTATATAATGCTATATTGAGACATAGAATACCTATGTATGTAGTTGTGTTGGTGAATAGAATGAATGGCCATGATACTTTCAGCCATGTAAAATTGAGCAACGTCTTCAGAAAGAATGTCTTCTCTCATTAGCAAAGTCATGATGTCACCTCCCGGTAAATATTCCATGATTAGGTACAAGTAATCAGCATCTTGAAAGGAATAAAAGAGTTTTACAATGCATCGACTATCAACCTCCACAAGCAAATTCCTCTCAGATCTAACGTGTTCAACCTATGTACACAGAAAAACAGAAGTTATCAAGCAATGAAATCCATCAATTTACTGATAGCAAATTTATGATTATGCTAGCATATATTTCCTTTAAAAAATAAAAATTGGTATGGTAGCTTTGAGGCTGTTTCTATTTATGTTTGGAGGGGCAGGGGTGAAAATCACACATGGATAATTATCTTCTTAGTGGTGGCCAAGAACAAGGGCTTAATTTTTTAATATAAGCACATTGATCACATATGAGTCGACACCATTCCAATAATAATACATGCTCCTAAAACTATTGGTGGAAAGAACGGATTGAAATGAAGAATTTGATGATCGTACCTGCCCACGACTAAGCATCTCAGATTTCTTCAGCTTCTTCATTGCAAAGACTTCTCCAGTAGTTTTAGCACGACATAATCTGACCTGCATCACACAGTTCAAGTACCAAAAGATTTAAGTTCCAATTCCCAAAAACAACACACCGACACAACAGTTTTTGGGGCCATGTATTTATTCTCAAACGGACTCCCAGTTCAATGACTAGATCCAAGAAACTCTGCAGGAGGTTTAACCTGTAGTTCCTAAAAAGTTATATCTTTTTTGGAAGTTGCTGATTCAGCCAAAAAACAAATCAATATTGCCATGATACCTAAAGGATAGAACAACTAACATATTGACATATTGTTCATACAAGGATAGAAAATCATAATTTCGTATGAAGTAATTTAAGAGATAAGAGTTTGTACCTCGCCAAAAGCGCCTTTCCCGATCAATGTCAAAAGCTCGAAATCATCAATCCCAATTTTATGCCTTTGCAATCTCATGTACTCTGTTTCTTTCTTCTCCAAATTCCGAAGCATCTGTTCTTCCTCCTCACTCGATACTTGTGCTTCAGCCGCTCTCCTCTGTAAAGCTCGTCTCCTAGAATGGTAGAACCCAATCACCACCATCGTTCAATTCATGATCATAACTGACACAAAATGATATAACAGTAGAAATTGAGCATACCTTTCTTTGCGATCTTGCAATCCTTGCAGATAATTCTTGTAATGATTCTCAATTAACTGCTTAGCAGCAGCAGCCTTCTGCCTAGTTACCGGCGACGAAACAGAAACGTCGGATTCCATATTGAATCCCTGATCGGGCCTGGTAACGGGTGATTCGGCCCTCATGACTTTTGCGTCACCGCCGACGCCGACGCTAACGCCAACGCCACCACCGTCCATTTGCGTAGTTTCTTCGATTGATCTGAATACAAGTCCAGATCCAGAAGCAAAATAGCTGGTGAAGCAAGGAAAAAGATGGAGGGAGGGAGGGGGTCAAAATAGAGATGGAAGGTTCTGTATGATTGGAATCTTTTGACAGTTATGATAGGAGTAGTGATGAAATCGAGGCAAGGGGAAAGAGGAATTGTAATTCATTTGTTTGAGTGAGTGTGAGTAGTATAAAATAGGGTTTAGTGAAGGGTATGAAGCATGAACTGTCTGTCAATGGTTACAGGGTGGACTCTGCTGTGGACTGGATTTTTGTGTTGTGAGATGGAGTGCAGCTGACGCCATTGCTATCGCCATCTCCATCTCATTCCATTCTAGGATCTGATCTAAACATCAACGACACAACTATGCTATAAACAGTATTAAATGTTTAGATTATTACCTGCGATGCGAGGATTTAAGGATCAAGATAGGAGCGAATCAATCAAGTATGTAGGATGCCATCTATCTCGTTCGTTCGTGTATGTATGTATGTATGTATGTATGAATGTATGTAAGAGCAAGCCCCCAAAATAAGCATGGAAGATTTTTGGAACATGTAACGGGGTAAAAAGAAAATTAAAGGTAAAACATGTACGCTTTTTTTATTTTTTTTATAAACTATCTAAAAATTTATAATAATTCGTATATTAAAATTGTTAGTACGTAACACTTTTATGCATTATCATTTTTACTATGTGTTGTTATAAACACAACATTACCGGCTTAATATTCTTACTTCTTAATTATTAAACACCATGACCTGCTATACCAGGTTGAATACATTAAATATTAGTTTTATAAAGTTGAATATATTAAACGGTAATTTTGAAATATATGTATACACAATAGCAAAAAGCGACGACCTCGATACACTTTAGGATATTAAACTCATATATTTATATACATGCACATTTACATTCAGATTTATTTTTTCATATTATTATAATCACATACATAACTTTTGTGTTATAAAAGCAGATAGCTAGAACGGTGACAACCCATGAATAACCGTGAAAGAAAGAGTGATATTTAAGTTGAGTGGCTTTGTTCATGCTCTGTGATAGTCAAAATGTAGAAAAAAAATTCTCAATTTTTTCACCATCATAAATACAATATTACTTCTCTTATTCGCTTCAGACATTTGCATTCTTATCTTCTAATTCTAAATTCATTTCAATTCCCAACATCATGACAATAGAGCGATCCAACAACAACAAAACTCAATCGTATCAGAACGGAGAACGAGTAGGGTAAAATATAGACAGTTATACATTTATCCGTAATATTATGGATTTTTAAAACTCTTATGCAAAGTTAATAACTACTTAAAATGAGACATCAAAGTTAGTAAAGAAATAAAATGACGTTAAAAGTTCAATAATCAAACAAATATATAATACATTTAAAACATGTTGCTAATGGAGAAGATCGATATTCTCATCCTTGATCATTTTAGTATTTGACGATGAGAATTATTCAATAAAATCTTTATATAGTTATTTTTCTTCACGCACAAAAAATATATCATTTGCATTTTGGATAGCAAAGGCTATAATTAATTACGAGCCTTAATTTCATGTGACACTATATATATGAGTAATTTATATTTATATATATTAATAAATAGTTAGTGATATTTTTTATTAATTTGTAATAATCGTATTAGTTAGTTAGAAAAACAGTCTTCTTGTCTATACTATCTATAAAGCATCTATACATTTTAAATTTCTTAATTTTTAAGTAAGTCGAAATTACTTTATTACCCCAACATCGATAGTAAAGTCATAATTAGAATAGAATATAATTTGGAAACTATAATGTAATCAATACCTTATATATGGTTTGACCTCCAAATCAGAAAATTGAAAATAACATGGATTGTAAATCGACATATAAATTGAAAATTATTCAATGTCAACATAGTGTGTGAATATTATACCCCTAAGTTATCGAAAACAGACATGTTCTCGACTAGGAATTATTATCCGACGTTACATTACGCGAGTACCATGCTATTTGTTTTGTAAACCATGTAATATATATTAACAGACTTTAACTTAATTTTCAATAGACAATGAATGAACACGTACTTAGTCCTAAAGTTATATTTAATTGAGGCCCCAAAAACATAAAGGCCCTGCATAATTTAATCTCTTACTACGCATCTTCAAAGTTGATCATGTGTAATTAATTAGCTTTTAAATATTTCAATTTGTTCATCTCCTACGATTTCTCAACTTGAAGCAAACACCAGCTATTATTTAGTTGGTTTAGTAGAGGGATGCACTGTCGCTTTATATATGGGTGCTATTATTTGGCCCCCCTACTCTCACATGTCCATATGTTCAATTATTGAATTATAATTTCCAATGCAGTTTTTTTCTTCACAAATATCATATTAAGGGGGCTATTTAGATATATAAGAGAGTACCAATAGAATAACTCTTTATATATAGATGATTGATTATCATCTTTATTCTAGTAGGATGGGTGGATTTTCTGGTCTGTTACACTATCACAATAGTTATCACATACTATATATATCACAATGAACTTATACATCATCATACAAAATAAATAAAGTTAGTGTTACAACTTACAAGACAGTTACTTAAATTGTGATGGCAATCTCATGTACTCCATCACAATAAATATGTTGTGAAAATGTGGAATTCACATTGTGAGTGAAGTCTCACATTAGACTCACGCATACCAAGATTATATTTGTAACGTCCCAATTTTTTTTATTTTTTTTAAAACAAATAAACCAAAGCGTACGATTGATAATCTACCATAATTAGAACATTGTATGACTTAGATTACAACCCAGGGT
>JAUEJL010004597.1:0-10304 GCA_032274825.1 Drosophyllum lusitanicum | reverse complement strand
AGTAAATAAGAATAATCCAAATAAATTAATTCCACACAAGTATGGCTAGCACGAATTAACCACCAATCCCACAAGAAGATGCTAACCAACCCAAGTAGTACTTAAAGAGATGATGAAGATCAAAGTATCACAGATTATAAGCACAAGGATTGTTATATGATCCAATAGTTAAACTTCTAGAATCTCTTCTCCAAGCAAGTATTGAGTTGTCTATGTATGTGTGTATGCGTAGGTGTGGGGGAGGATAAGAGACTAAAACAAAGAACCAACTAAGATAGTGGATTAACATCAAAAGCGGGTATCTCGCTATCCTATCCAACTTACAATAACTCACTAAAATGCTTATCTTAATTAATGGGGTATTTTGAATCATTATTTCAATCTTTTTAATTCTTGGTTATTTTTGTGTATTTATTATTTTACATATCCATTTCATAACTAAAACACATAGTATAGGTTAACAACTAGAATATTATATTAATTATTAAAGTACAAACTTACAAGCACGAGGTACAACTAGGCCCACTTCGGGGTGTTACAAAAATGAATGAATATAGAACCGGGGGTAGCCGATTTGAAGACTTGCAAAGTTCGAATGTACGATTACAGAATTATCTTGCAAGTAGAATAGATAACCGCATGAAAGTGGTTAGTCATAAAATTACGCAACAAAATCTTTCGATAATAGATGGGTGTTTTATGAGCATGAAAGTTAGAGTTAGGGTTATAAAATTTGTACCCTTACACATACGATTTGGGGGTATGCATACCAATTTCCTTTGAAAACGGATGCTGGATTTTTCTGATTTGGAAGATTTACATGAGACGCTAAGCCATCGTGACTTTTAGAAGTGGTGGTGACGATTGGAGTAAATTGTGGTAGACGGTAGTCCTGGAAAAAGTATTTTTTTGAATTAAATTTTCATTTCCCGTGTGGTAACCGTCGTATGGATGATGGATCAGAAAATCAGGGAGATGATTGTTTAATTCGGTGACACGTAAGCCTTTTGGGTAAAATGGCGACCTTTATGACGTAGAAAATAGTATTTAAAAACTGTGTTTTATTAGGGTAGGAGATATGATCAAATTTGCATCTCACCAATTAATCTAAATATCTAATCTCTGGTAATGAACGAAAGGGAAAACCTTCAACTCTTCAAGTTCTTACATCTCCAACTCAACCAACACATTGCATAAGTAGATGTGAGGAAAGCTTTAAGTCTTTATCCTTTAAGGCCTAATTTAAAACCCGCTCAATTACTAATGTAGTTGCACTCCTTAGTGCACTCCTTAGGCCCATCAAAGCACCACCTCTTTTTAACACCCGCTATTAAGGATCTAAAAACTATGCACTCGTAGAAAATAAGATGTTAAGTTTCACTTGATGCATTGCAAATCGGACATGAGGGAGGATATGCAAGAATTCCTCTACGAGACAGATTACTACGCGTTGGTAGCCTACCGTGAGGTGTCTTCCTGATTAGTAAGTTAACTTTTGAAGGAATTGACTTGACCTAGATGGTTTGAGGCCAATTGATACCGGTGACATATCATCAATTGCAAATCTTAGAGAGGCGACTGAGAAAGTCCCCGATTTCTCAAATGACCAAGACCACATTAAGGAGCCATCAACACAAGTTTGCAAGTTCGTTCAGAATAGATCCTTAAGATTCAAGTTGTTGTCATTTATTTGATTACAAACAGAAGATATGGCTCCCTATACACCTCCGGTTTTGATTCAAGTGGGTTGGTAAACTGGGTCCTTTTTAATCCATGCAACGCCACAATAGTATCTGTAATACCCATTTCCCAAATGTAATTTTATATTTTATTGAGTTAATAAAAGAGACTCCTAGTAACTAAGTGTTATTAATGAATGAAGAGTATTAGGTGTGTTTAGACACTAGGCTTGCTTGAAATGGTATAAATACCCAAAATATGGCACAAAACCCTATGTCATTACTGTTGTAGCCACAATTAAGAGATACGGAGGTACTGTGTGTGTTCTTGCTGCCGAGGAGAGAGAGAGGTTCAGATCACCATCGTTTTTGCATCTAATTGATCAAGGAATAAGCAGGTAACAATCTCTAACCCTTCGTGAACGATTCATTATATAGATTGTATCACTATTAATCAAGATTTGTTAATGTTTTGGTGGAATTTATAACCGTTCAGGAGAGTGTTCAAAGCCGAGGGTTTCAATGGATGATAGGATGCTTAATATTTGTTAGAATTGAAATTAATCATGAAGGGTTTACTTATATGATACTGGAAATCTTTAAAACAAAGATGGATTGAGTTGATGAAGTTTTGATAAAGAATTATGATGAATGGATAGACTGTATGTATAAGGATCGTAAATATTCTTGGCCAAAGCCTTAATCGTAAATCAGTAAGATGAGTGAACCGTGAATCAAAAAACTAGGAAGAACATGTAGGATCGCAAATTGGATCGAAAAGGCCAAGGCTACGGGTCGAGTCCTTTAAGGGACTCCCCGGATCGCAATCTCAATCGAAAACTAAAACAAAAGTAGCGAACCGTAAATCATTTTATTTAGTGAATCGAAAATCAGTTTTGATGTATGAATCGTAATTTAGCACTATGGACCAAATCGTGAATCATGGCCATGTGTGGATCGAAAACAAGTCCGAGTTGTAAATTACATAAAAGGTTGAATTGTTAATCATAAAACCTGGTTGAATCACAAATTAGTGATGTGGTATGAATCGAAAATGTGAAGTTAAGACGAATCGTAAATCTCATGTAGAACCTCACTCGCAAATCAGAGTATAAAGAGGAATCTCATATAAGCTTAGTAATATGAATCATAAATCAAATAAATGAGGGAATCAAAAATAGGATCGTGAGATACCATCACAAATTAGCATGTATGACTGGAACCGTAAATCACTAGATGTGTGTATAATGGTTGAATAGAATTACTGGTAATTGCAAATTAACCATTAATAGAATCGAAAACTTGGATTCAAGAAGTAGGATATGCATAGTGAATTTATATCCCTTACTTAACTTAGCGAAACCCTTATTGTAAGTCCTGCTCATAGACTTGTTTAATTCTCCAACTTAGTTGAGATATAGTAAACACTCTGTTACTGATCAGGTGAGTTTTCACTAACTTATATTTTATGTTGTGATATGTGTTCTTGTGTGATTATGTGATGTTACCGCTCAGATGGCTCGATTGGCAGATGACCACTCCGCCCGTGTGGCACTTAGAGCAGATGATCACTCTGTTTATGTGGCATAACATATTTGATATGCATAGTATGTTTGAATATATTATATGATGTAATATGAGTGTACTGTGCTCACTAGGCTTTGTGCTTAACCCGTGTTTGTTGAATACTTTCAGGACCATCTCGAGTGAATAAGGGAAAGGCCCCAGCGTGACAGCTAATCTTCCGCAACCGTCGATTATTAAACTCTAAACAATTTTGAGAAAATTTGTAAACAACATTGATATTTAATTCGTATTGTAAGTCCAGTGTGTTTGGACCATGACTTTAAATATTTGAAATTGAACTCATTGGTTATCTATGAGAATTATTATATTTAAATTCTTTTTGGGGTATAAAAGTTGGTATCAGAGCTTCGGTTTAAGAGATTCAAACACGCAAGTGGTATGTTTGGATTTAAACCCTAGTTCGAAATGAATTTTCAAACTAGCGGGTTAGGGATTTGAGTCAAATTCCGCGGCATGTTCTTGTTTGATTGCTGCTTCAGGGTTGGGTTGTAGTTCTATACCTGACTTATAATTTTACTAAACAATTTTAACGTGCTGTCAGCTAGAGCTGGAAGTCCTGGTGAGCAAGTGATGATTGATATATATGTATATATAACTGATGTGATAACAGATGATATTTGTACTTAGTATTTTATAAATACTTATATATTGTGCATGATACTAACCATATAGGTTTAGGATACTTGAATTGACCTTATTGCATATTCTTGTTTGATTGTTATGGTAGGGTAGACTTGGGCGTTCGACTGCCTATATTAGTTAGGAATTATGCATGATTCTGTGTTTGTACTTCACTAAGACGAGGATGAGGATGTGATGACTTATACGTGGTTCCTTATGTGATTAATTGACTATGTGCTGGATTAGTACACTTAAGTACTTTAGATCATTCGATGGTACATAACTTAAGCCGGTGAATTGGGCAACTAGTGGTGATGCTAAGATCTAGTATATATAATGTGTTGATAATAACATGAAGACATGTATTGTTACAAGCACATGGTACGCATTAGAACTTGAAAAAATCATAAACAAAGGGTATCTTCCACATAGCCAATCTGGATTTTGATTTTCTTATTAGCAGTTGCCAACTATTTTTTCGAGCCATGAAGTAGCCGATTGAGAGTCTTAAGATATATGCAAGTGAAGGAACAGGGAAAACAATTTATTTGTGAGGCAAAGACTTCCACCAACAGCTAATCAACTCTAATGCCAAATAAACTAGATTTTTTGTAAATTAATTTTGAGACCTGATGCGAGATAAATACATGGAAGTATTCTTAGCAAGTTTTCAGGATTGGAGGGCGGGCGGTCTCCTATAAAAATGGTATCATCAGCGTATTGAGATGAGAATTATTGGACTGTTATGAGGAAGGTTATTACCATGATAAACACCACTCTCCACTGCCCATTGAATAACAACGACCCCCAACAAAAAGAATGAACAAGAACGGGGCAAGGTGTCATCTTAGAAGTATTTTGTGGGAGCTCCAGTAACAAGTACCGACACTTTAACATACTATAAACATGCCCGAATCCAGGATCTCCACTTATATCCAAAGTTAATTTGGCCCAAAACCAAGTCTAGCAAAACCCAATTCAAAAGGCTTTATCAGAGTCAGTTTTCAAGAACATGACCGTTTTCTTCCTCCCTTTAAGGTAAGTGATCAGTTCCTTTATAATAAGTGGGCCGTCAAGGATACCGCAATCCCTAATAAATGCAAATTGCTCTCCCACTACCACCAAGTGTATTACAGCCTTAAAGATAAGATCTTTGCAATTATTTGTATAGATAGTAACGAGACTAACTGGCTTGTATACATGCACGTATAATGGGTATTTGACTTTTGGAATTAATGAAATAAAAGAGTTGTTCGCGCATGAGTCAAACACCATAGACGATTTGAAAGAGAAAATAGCCTCTAAAATGTTGTTGCCAATAATACCCCCAAATTTTTTAATACGTGAAAATGTGAACCTATCTAGCCCTTAGGGTTTAACACCATCACAACACCTAACAACAACCTTGATTTTCTCTTGTGAAATTTTTTCCTCAAGAGATGAATTTTGTTCAGTCGATAATTTCATGAAACGGTAACCGATAAAAGCAGGATGATTTCCAAGAATTGAAAATTTTCATCTTTAGTTTTCATCGGTTCTTTAATCCAAACTCCATTGATGAAAAACTTGTGAATGAAGTTCTTCCTGCGAATTTTCTTAATTGTATTGTGTAAGAATGGAAAGTTTTCGTCTCCATGGATTGCCCATTGAGTCTTGATTTATGTTTTGTTTCCAGTTTTCAGAAATTGCTTGTTGTAATTCCATTCTCAATTACTTTACTTGATATCGAAGGAGATTTGATTCTACAATAAGATCCAATTTATTAAGATTGGAAATCATGTGTAGCAAAGAGTTCATGTCACCTGTCTTAGTGTTGTTACTCCACGATCTAATGCAGTTTTTGAGGTGCTAAAGGGTGATACACTACACTTGAAACCCAGTTTGATTCCACCACCTCTTCCAGTCTGTGGTCCTATAGCCATGAGTTAAAAGAACATAAAAGGCACAAATTCGCAACATAAGATGCCAAAAAGGGGGACAATTGTCGGAGTATAATCGTGACAACCCTTGATTGAGAGAACCTAGAACCCATCTTTTCTTTCCACTCCCCTCACTTCATTAAAGTCTCCTAGCAAGCTTGATTTTCATCTACATGATTTGTATATTTTTATCTTATTTTCAAGTTGATTTGTTACTCTTATAAATCCTTCCATATGAAAAGTTACATAATTAAAAAAACAATAGTCTCCTCTAGAATCTAAGTCAAACCATCTAAAGGAGCTTGATATGATTAATTCAATGTTGGATCACTGATAAACTTAGTCAAACACTCTCAATTAAACAACATGATATGAAAATTGTTACTTCTTCCAAAAATAATGTCTATTGGGCAGTCATTCATGTTGTAGTTTATTTTCTATTTTAATGAGCTTGGCCCAATATTTATCTAGGTTTATCTTATAAGAGTGGTGGGAGTGATCACCTCTTATCATACCGTTACATCAACTTTTCACTCCTATCACTAAGCTTAGCACACAGACTCATAATAGTCAATTCTCGTCATATCAAATTCTGGGACTCACCTTATTTATTAATTTCATATATAATAATACTCAATAAAAATAAAATAAGATTTTTAAAATAAAAAGAAAAAAATTAAGATTTTAGCAAAGTCAAATTATCTACCAAGATTAATAGTACAAGTAGCAATTACATAAACTACAAATTAAGCTTCATTACAACTCATACTCCACAAAGTACAAGTACCAATCACAAACTACTACCACACTTTTCCCCAACTTCCAATCATACTTTTTTCCCAACTCACATACACTGCTTTTATAAACACTAAATTTAGGTGAAGAAGAAAGACAGATATAGTGACTCATCTGCATATGCTTTTATAAATCCTAAATTTCGGTCCACCTTACGCAAAAAGAAAAAAAAATGCATAGGAGTCTTAGGTCCACGCCACCATGGCATTATCGCGCAGCGGTGCATGCCACGACAACCTCTTCACCACACTGCCATGGTGTGGTAGCTACTCTCACCACGGTTTGGTCGCCCACTCCGACCTCTCTAATTAACTATATTTCATATCAAAGTGTCAAACTATATATGGGCGCGCAAATGATAATATCGTGATTAAAAATCTAAAATCAGATTCCTTAGCCGATTAATACATACAAAACTTTGTTTATGAGCATGAAAATTAATAATTAATTTCGGTACAATTTGAAAAAGTCAGTTTACGCTTTTCAATTCAAGCAACTCTAGTCATTCCTTAAATGCAGTAGGTGTGGATGATGCCATCATACTCATTGCTTCATGATTTTGTACTAAGATCGATGACGTTTTCGATAAACAGGCTAGCATTATATGCTCGATCTACTCGGTTTTGTTTCTCCGTTCATCTCGCATCTAAAATGAAGCCGAAGGATATATTATAAGTTTTGTTAATTAGCCATTCATAGTACGTTCTTTAAAAGTCATTCAATCAAGTAGTTAGCTACTCTTAAGGTAATTAGTACGACAGATTTATATATCTTTTTCGGAAGAAAAAAAAAACTTGAATCTTTAAATGTACGAGCATGAAACAGTAGAGTTGAAGGATACCCAGAAGAAAAGAAACAAGAAGACTGAAGACAGACTGGCATGTTTGTTTTGTACAACATTTTGTAGGAAATTAAATGGTTATGTTTGTGTATAGTGAAGTGAAGTGATGGAAGTGTGGGTGTGGTGGTTTTGAGTTTTGTCTTGACATTTATCTTTAGTAAGGCTGGGTAAACTTGAAGCCAACCAGCCTCTTATGACTGGGCCATCTTGCTCTTTAAGGTTTCATGTTATACATGGCCTATGTCCCAGGCCCATTAAATATTTGAGTTTAATGATATATACACACACACATATACATATACATATATATATATATATATATATTATTTTTTATACAAATTCTTCACACTGTATTATACTTTCAAATTTATACTGAATTATCCCGCTAACGTACTATCTATAATTAATTACTTATCATTTGTTTTCTTATATCATTTTATAAGTATTAAAACAATATCATTTAAAATATTAACATAAATTGTAATTAAATTATAAATTGCATAATAAATTATGAAATAATTTATAAGACATATTACACCGGAGTACAATGAACTTCAACTATAATACAATTGTATGTAATAATATTTTCATTTGTCTCAGAAAATGCAAGCAACTTATTAAAATGTAAATTGTATGCATCCAACCTACAATAGCAGGTAAATGTCTGTTTTTTTTTTCTTTTTTTCTTTCTTGTTTTATTTTTCTACTTTTGAAGGTTTATTCATGACTTCATATGTTTACTTCATGTGTCCCTTTTTGCACGAACGAAATTTAGAGCGAAATTCAAAAGTTTAGATTGGTCTATGTGCTACTGTAATTCAATTTCTATTCTATAATTTGTATTGTAAACTTTCCTTCTAGCGTCTTGCTAGAAGTTTTTAATATATTTCAGTTTGTTTGAAGAGGGTGAGGGCCAAGCTGAAGCCCTATTCTTAGTGAATCTTCCTTTGCTGATAAAAAAAAAAGAAAAATAATATATCCTCATACTATTTCTTCATACTTTATCCTCCTATTTACCACAAGATGACATGTGAATCCACTATCTTTTCTCACTTCATTCATTGATTTTGACACTTGTGTTGGTCTTGTATATAGGAGGATAAGTAGAAGAAAATAGTATTAGGATATAGCTTATGTTTGTGGAATCGAAGGTAACTCATGAATCAATTTCTGTTTAGAGTTCGATTTTGCTTAGTTTGATTCAAATCTCCTTTGTGTTTGTACCATCAAAGATTTGATTTGCACATTGATAAGCAGATGTAGCTTCGATCTAATAGGTTTGATTTCGTTTTGTCTAGGTCTAGATCTGGGTTAACTAGTTCGTCTTGTGTTCAGCTTGATCTAGGTTAGTTCATCTCAATTTGAAGATTTTGTTTTGTCAAGATCTGTATATGGGTTAGTTCGTATTGTGTTCATCTCGATTTGCAGATCTGGGTTAATTCGTTTTGTTTGATTTCTTGTTGTTTATTTGGGGTTTGATTGTATATTTTGCTTAATTCATCCTGTTCGTTTTCTTGGTGTTTAATTGGGGTTTGATCGCAGATTTCAGTTTGTGATATGATTTTCAAAACTGTAAATCGAGGCCTTCTAAAAATCTATTACACAATTCTTTCTTTTTCTTGCAATTTGTTATAGAGATTTCATATATATTCTCATTTGTTAAAGAGATTTCATGAGTTTGTTTGATCTTTATTGGTTTATTTCATCTTGTTCATGTTTTTGTTCATCTTGTTCATTTTCTTTTCCTTGGTAGATGATGAATAGCAACCTATTACTTGTTATTTAGGTTACAAGTTACATATAATAGACAAAATATGAAAGTTGATTTTATTATTTAATAGAAAATAAAGTTTATTATATACAGTAGTATTTTTGATAAGGTTCATTGCATTTTAATGCACTTTGCTCTAATTGATAAACTATAGAGTCAAAACTTTACAGTGAATGTTAAGAGCTAGTTTTATAAATAAATGCATATTGCAGCTTATAAATTAGGTTCTTTTAAATATCAATAATTGTTATTGCATTCAAACTATATTATTATCACCGGATTAGACTTATGTGTGATACACGGGTTGATTTAAATATGATAAAATAGCATTAATAATAAGATATTAAATAATAATAAGATATGAAATAATAAGAATTTAAAAAATGATAAATAATAAGAATTTAAAAAATAATATGTTCAAACAGTAAAACAATGTTTATTTATTACGTTGTTTAGAAAACAATCAAATGAATAGATGCTATTTAATGTAACTGATTATCATTGTTTAATTTGGTCTATCTATTAGATAAATAATTAGTCAAGCTTTGATATTTTAAAATTTAAAATATAAGACGAACAGATCTACGAAGTTTTAAGGTCAAAGTTAATTTTAATTAAATAAATGACTATGATTGCTTAATTAAAAAAGTTTTAATTTTAAGTAAATGAAGGGTTAAGATAATCTAATTAGATTAATTAATGCTAGTCTTTTATTATTATTACTAGTTTAAATGCCCGTGTAAACATACGGGTAATTATGAAATTATTATTTTATATTCTTTTATTTAAATATATAATTGTTTTATACCGACGAAAGAAAAGCACAATATGAAACTTTCTCGAAAACTAAAAGAGTTTTATATTAAAGTTAGTTGACATATAAAAGTAATTGATGACAACTTTAAAAATAATGTGAAATTTAATTACGATAAGATTTGTACGTATCATATAATAACCGTAGATGATGATAAAAACTTGAATATTTTTTTATAAATTAATGTAGTGAATAAAAGATTTGAATTAGATAATAATTCTAACACAAATTAAATTTATTTTAAATCAAAATTAAATTTAAAATCAAAACTAAGTTG
>JAUEJL010004586.1:0-10304 GCA_032274825.1 Drosophyllum lusitanicum | reverse complement strand
CACTATATATACACATTCATATATGTGACCATCTAAGTACAAGATCATCTAATAAAGCATACAAAATATGATTAGAAAACAAACACTAATTTGATTTCTAACACCATTTGATAAACTTTGAAATTCTTGAAGGCGGCATAGGCTAAAAATACCCAAATAACCTCTATGAGAGCAATAGGTGCGAAGGTTTAATCGTAGTCAATTCCCTCCTATTGGTTGTACCCTTTCGCTAACGGACAAGCTTTGTTGCGAAAAATCACTCTAGATGAATCTTTCTTGTTCTTGAAGATCCATTTGGTACCCACAATGGATTTGTCCGGGGTCGAGGTACCAATCTCCAAACATTGAGCCTTGCAAACTGGTTTAGTTCATCTTGCATTAGAATGATCCAGTCAGCATCTTATAAGTCATCTGCGGTGTGGGTTGGTTCAAGCATGCTAATGATGCTCGAAAATTGACACTCATTCGGTATCGCAGATCGAGTTTGTACGCCAGTGTCGCGGTTGCCAATTATTTGAGTCTTGGGGTGAGCACTTGTCAATCTAGGTTCATGGGAGGTAGGATTGTCATTTATTTGGGGAAAAAATTCATCCAAACGTTGTTGTATGGATTCATCCTCTTCTTGTACTTCTAGTTCCGGATCAAATTGAGGAGCCGGTTCGTAAAATACTTCATTGTCCAGCCCTTCTTCTATGCTAACAGGTGAATTTGATGCTGTGAATGTCTTGCAAAATAGTATTGCATCAGATGCGGAGTTGACGGGTCGTGATGTGGACTCAGTTACTGTCTGGTGTGAGATGTCTAGTGATTCTTGTGCTACAGCTTCAATCTTGTCAGTAGATTTAGAATTAGATCCATAATCATCATCTAAGAAATCAAATATATATTTCAAGTCAGACGACTTTTGAAATAAGCTTGTTTGTTTCTTTTCTTTGAAAACCCGGTTCTAAACGAAAGTATCTAGAATCGATTGCTAGTACCTTTGGTGATAAAGATGTAGTTATTAGTGTATCATCAAAAGTCACATTTATACTTTCAACCACAGCATTAGTTGGTTTATTCAACACACGAAAAGCTTTTGACTCCTGTGAAAAACCAAGGAAAATTCCCTCATCAGCTTTAGAGTCGAATTTTCCAAGGTTAGAATTTTCATTTAGAACAAAGCACCTATTACCAAACACATGAAAGTATTTGATATTAGGAACAATGCCGTTTGCAAGTTCATAGGGAGTTTTAATAAAGCGATGATGAAGAATAGATCTGTTTTGTGTGTAGCAAGTTGTGTTGACTTCTTTTGCCTAGAAAGAAGGTGGTAAATCAGCATATGACAGCATGGTTCAAGCCGCTTCAACAAGGGTTCGATTTCTTCGTTCTACAACACCATTTTGTTCAGGTGTATATGCAGCTGAAAACTGATGCATGATCCCCACATAATCAAGATAGGAATCAAAGACTTTGATCTTGAACTCAGTGTCGTTGTCGGTGCGGATAGAAGCAACCTTCTTGACTGATTGATTCTGCACTTGTTTGAGAAATGTAATAATAGTTGATGAAGCTTCATCTTTCGTTCTTAAAAACTTGACCCAGGTATGTCGTGAATAATCATCCAATATCACAAGGATATACCTCTTCCCATTCTTTGTTTGTACTCTCATTGGCCTACAAAGATCCATGTGTAGTAACTGGAGAGGTGTTGTTGAGCTAGACACTTGTTTAACCTTGTGTGAAGCTCTTTTCATCTTACCCTTTTCACAGTGTTCACACAGGTGTTCTTTTTCAAACTTCAGTTTAGGGATGCCACGAACTAAATCATCTCTAACTAGTTTGTTGATGTTTTTGAAGTTGAGGTGTGATAGTTTTGTGTGCCACATCCATTAGAGCTCTGATGAGGCCTTGGACAGTAAGCATACTGACTGTTTGGAGTCCAAGTTGGCTAGGTCAATTGTATAGAGATTCGACATTCCAGTTCCAATCAGCATTTCATCTCCCTTTTTTATTCTGATAGAGCCGGTTTTGGCTTTGAAGTTCACTTCCAACCCTTTGTCACAAAACTGTCCAATGCTGAACAGATTGTGACCTAGTCCTTCTACATACAAAACTTTCCTTGTTTTTAGATTTTCTTTTATTATGTCTCCAGTCCCCATTATTGGTGCTACATGGTAGTCCCCAAACTGAACATTTCCCTAGTAGTGTGGGACAAAGTTCGTGAGAAGACTCCGATCCCCGGTCATATGTTTGGTGCATCCGGAGTCCATGTACCACCAACTAGATGCCTGCACATGGAAAACGAATAGAATTTAGGTACCCAATTTGAGATGGGTCCTTGCATGTTAGCACATTATTTAACAGATTTGGATTTTGTTTCAATTAAAGGTTCTGTTGATCTAATTATGGGAACCCATATGTGTTTCGTAGAGGGTGATTGGGTTGTCCATGGAGATTCTTGCGCTTTTCAATCGTTAAATGATGTTGCATTTGTTTCTTCATCGATCACAATGCGATTAAAACCTTTAGGAATTGACACATCATGTGTGATGTGTTCAAATCTTTTTGGTTTATTGTCCAAATTATCATTCCTTGGTTAGGGAGGTTTATGGTTCGCAGGGTTGTTTGTTTATACGGTTGGATTTGGAGTGGAGTGTTGGACTCTGGGCTTCGTGTCTTTCCGATTGTTGTGATATTGATGGTTTGAGTTCCAATTTTTATTGAAAAGCTTGTTTTGTTTTTGATTATTGGAGATCCGAGTTTTTGGATTGATCGATTTGGACAGATAGATTATCTTGTAACTCTTTCGATTTACAAAGGATGCTCGTTCGTGTTGGGATTCAAATGATTGATAGTTTGGATGAGGCTTGATCCCGCGGTTTTTGCGATCTTGGTCATACACACATTTAAAGGAGCAACGTCCCTCAGGACAACCATCACTTAAACAAAACATTTCAGGTTTGACAGAATTAATAAAAGGTTCAACACGATTAACATGCACGACAGACGAATTATTACAAAACATTAACTCAGTTTGTTTTGAAAAGTTTGCAGGGTAAAATAAATCGTGTTCGTGGCATCCTTCATCCGTCTTCTCTCCTCTTTTCTTCATCTATCCCAGTTTGCAGTTTAGCACACCCGTCAAGCTTGTACCTAGATGCATACATACGTTAGATGAGGAACATGCTAACATATCATCTTTGGTATATTCTCTTCTGGATTTTATTTGTATTTGATTGTGCTGGAATGCTTTTATAGGTGTTGAATTGGTCGGACGTCCTTATTTTAGGGAGGTGTTGAGGAACTTGGATCTGTAATTTTTGCTTTGCCTTTCAGAATTGTGGATTCAGATGTATGGGATTGGAACAGTTCATTCTCAAGTTTATTGATTTTTTATTTTAGTTCGAAAACTTCGGATTCAAACTCCACATACACGCCTTTGTGATATTTGCATCTTTCATCTGAATTGGCAAATTCAGATATAACCTCAGAGTTCAATCCAATCATCAACCCTATTCTTTCACTAGCTCCCAATAGTCGAGCTTTGGTTTGGGACAATTCATGTGTGTCGTCGGAATTTTGAGATTCAGAAAATGAGAAACGCTCATCGGAATGCACGTGAATGGTATTCGTATCAAATGTGTTTAATGTAGTGGATTTTTGTAAATGGACATTTTCTAATTCAAGTTTATCGATTTTAGTATGTAACATCACATATTCTAACTCATGGTTGATTGATTTGTGAAAAGTTCTGTTTCAACCAGTTCAATTCAATATTCTAATTCCATTTGGGGAATACACACACGAGGTTTTGTGAAAAAGTTCTGTCATATGCTGATCTACCACCTTCCATCTGGGCAGAAACAATCAACATAGCTTGCTATACGCAAAACAAATCTATTCTTCACCGTCGCTTTAATAAAACTCCATATGAACTCGTAAATGGCATTGTTCCTAATATCAAATACTTTCAGGTGTTTAGTAATATGTGTTTTGTCCTAAATGAAAAGTCTAACCTTGGAAAATTAGACTCTAAAGCTGATGAGGGAATTTTACTTGGTTATTCATATGAGTCAAAAGCTTTTTGTGTGTTGAATTAATGAACTAATGTTGTAGTTGAAAGTATAAATGTGACTTTTGATGACACTCTAATAATAACATCTTTATCACCAAAGTCACCGGTAATCGCTTCTAAACACTTCCGTTCAGAACCGGGTCTTCAAAGAAAAGAAACAAACACATCAATTTCAAACGAGTCACCTGAATTGAAAAATGTATTTTATTTCTTAGATGATGATTCTGTATCTAATCCTACATGTCCTAACAGGATTGAAGTTGTTGCTCAAGAATCTCTTGATATCTCATAGCAGCCGGCTACTGCGTCTACATCACAACCATTCTACTATGCATCAAATCAATTACAATCAAATGGTGAGACATTCACAGCATCTAATTCACCTGTCAGCTCAGGAGATGGACAAGACAATGAAGTACATTATGAACCAGCTCATCCATTTGATCCATAATCAGAGACACAAGAAGAGGATGAATCCATACAACTATGGTTGGATCAATTCTTTCATCAAATCAATGACGATCCTAACCCCCATGAACCCAAATGGATAAGTGCTTACCCCGAGACTCAAATAATTGGTGACCGTGACACTGGAGTACAAACTAGATCGGCTACAGCTAATGAGTGTCAATTCTCAAGCTTCATCAGTATGATTGAAACAAACCGCACCGCAAATCCTTTATGGGTACCAAATGGATCTTCAAAAACAAGAAAGATTCTTCTTGAGTACTTATACGCAACAAGCTCATCTGGTAGTAAAAGGATACAACCAACAGAAGAGAATCGGCTATGATGAAACCTTCACACCTGTTGCACGCATAGAGGCTATTCGGGTGTTTTTAGCCTATGCCACCTTCAAGAGTTTCAAAGTTTATCAAATGAACGTCAAAGGGCCGAATGATGTTTACATACTCGTCAAAGCCTTGTGCGGACTCAAACAAGCTCCTAGAGCATGGTATGATGTTCTGTCGGCTTTTCTTGTCCAAGAAGGGTACTTCAAAGAAAAGATTGGCACTAGCTTGTTCACCAAGAAAATCAGAGATGACTATCTATTAGTCCAGATCTATACAGACGATACTATCTTCAGTTCTACAAACCCATCCTACAGTTATGAGTTCTCCAAAAGCATGGTGAAAAGTTTTGAAATGAGCATGATAGGGGAGATGAATTTCTTCCTTGGATTTGCAAGTAAGACAGATTTCAAATGGCATTTTCATAAATAAATCTAAATATATCGATAATTTATTAAGAAAATATGACATGTCAAACTGTTCATCCATGCCAACCCCCATGTATTCCAAAACCAAGTTATATGTTGATCTTACCGGAAAGGCAGTTAACTTAAAAACTTACAAGGGAATGATTGGGTCTCTCTTGTATTTGACTACTAGTAGGCTGAACATAATGTTCTCTACTTGTCTGTGTGCCCGATTCCATGCGAATCCAGAGGAATCACATCTCCTTGCTGTCAAAAGAATCTTCAAATACCTGAAGGGAACACCAGACCTTGGTTTATGGTATCCCCGTGACTCCTCATTCGAATTGATTGCTTATTCGGACTCCGATTATGCCGAGTGCATTATAGACAGAAAGAGTAGTTCGGGCACTGCACACTTCTTGGGTGACCGTGTTGTCTGTTGGAGTGCTAAAAAACAGAACTGTGTGTCCACCTCTAGAACAGAAGCTGAATTTGTAGCTGCAGCTAGTTGATGTTCACAAAGTCTGTGGATGAGGACTCAACTCAGAGATTTTGGTCTAAAATATTCCAAAATTCACTTGTTACGTGATTCCCAAAGTACCATTGCCATCTCGTGCAACCCGGTTCATCATTCGAATACAAAGCATATTGATATCAGGTATCACTTTCTGAAGGACAATGTTGAAAAAGGACTCATTGAATTACAGTATGTTCACACTAACAATCAACTTGTTGACATATTCACCAAACCGCTAGATGAATCTCGGTTCACTTACGTGGTGTCTGTTGGGCATGTTGAATTTGAAGATGTGATTCAACACCCTTCTGTCTTTTACTTTCCATTGTTCTTTCAATCATGTTTCAAGAGGTATTACACGTGGTTGTGTTTCATGTGGAGGGATACAACTGATAATGTCTAAGGGAACGTTATTACTCGCAAGTCCACAAGAATACATTAATATGCATTTTTGTAGGGGGAGAAAAGCAAATATTCCCCGGAAAATATTCCACAAAAACATCCTAAAAATCTGACAAAATTCAAAACCTTGTTTTCTCTCACTCACACTGCTGAAATGAGCATTATTCGAGGGGGAGTTCGTTTTTGTTTTTGTCTTGTTTTGTCGTTAGTTTATTAATCTCTTAAAACTAAAAAAACAAAGGGAATTCAGAAAATTAAAAACAAAACATAAGTCAAAAAATTAAATTCTAAAAACACTAAGGAAAATGTTTTGGGTTTGGGTCGAACCAATTCGGGTTTGGGTCGAATAAGGCAAACAAGGTCGGACCGGAAAAATACACATCATGTCCGACTTAGCTCTTCCCACCTTCAAATGTTCAAAATTTTGAGCATAGAGCTTTTGAAATCCTCTCAACTGAAAATCCGTGTTTCTCAACCATTTTAGTTAATTTTTGCTTCCTTGATCATGTAATCTTCTTCTGAATCGAAAGGTAAACATCTTATTTCTTGATTCCAAGCTTTTGATGCTCAATTCGACTTGGTTCTTCACGATTTTGTTGAAACCGTAACAGTTGATGTTTTTGGCAATAGAAACCCACCAAATGTTGTTGTTTATGGGGTTTAAGGTATCGAAATCATGTATTAGACGTTGTAGACTCCTTCTGTGCTTAAATCAAACCGAAACAAACACTCAATCATCGATTCGTAAAGAGGGTTTTCGTATGATTTTCGTTTTTTTCCTTCTTCGAACACAGGGGTCTTTTGGGTTGAATAATCTGTCAAATGTTATTATTTAGAACAAATCAGTGTAGACAAGTTCCTATAATTGACTTTTCGAACATATAGGCACAAGAAACTTAACATTTGGGTCTAATTTGGTCAAAAATGGAATTCAAAGTGTGTATAAGTTAGAAACTGTAAGTTATGAGTCGTCCGACTTACAATATGTGTCCGACTTGACTCTTGTTTGACTTAACAAATGTGTCCTACTTGACTCTTGATAGACTTAAAGTTGTCCGACTTGAATGTGTCCGACTTGCAGTAATCCGACTTACCATACTTATATCTTGTTCGACTTAGTCTTCATGTCCGACTTGACTTGTCTAACGTACCACACTTGCATCCTATTTGACTTAACAAGTTTCTTTCTATGTTCGACTTGTATAAATTTAATGTGGTCCGACTTATAATTTGTCTGACATGTAAACACTTGTCCGACTTATAAACACTTGTCCGACTAGTAATCTTCGACTTGTAAGCAATTGTCTGACTTGTATCACTTGAATACAAGTATGTTTGTCATGTCTGACTTGTTCAACTGTCTTACTTGTGTTACTTTAAACTTGTTTGACTTGGGTTAATAGTTTCAAATAAGAGTCCGACTTAAGGGACTTGTACTCTTTTTCAATGAACACCCTAAGCCCAATTAAAATTCAAAATCAATCAAACTGGAGTTTTGAACTGATTTAATAACACCCGAAACAAAGACTTATATTCAAACATGAAAAATTTCAAAGTCTGGTGTTTTCAATCAGTTATAAACCATTTCTACAACCTAAGGTGTTTATCTTCTTGTGATCCCAATTTATGGCTGCATCTAACCCAACCAACCTGAACCTACTGAAAACATAATTCCCGCAGACCAGTACCTTGACGATAGCCCAAACAACCTATAGTTTGATCCCGAAAACACTGACACCCGACTCCCTATCGTTTAGCCAAGAAGGGAAGTTGGATGACCAGGACAAAAAAGTGGAAGTTGAGGTTGAGAGAGCAGTGAGTAAAGAAAAAGAAGAGCGAGAGGGAACCCCTGCACCAAAAGCCCGGGACACCATATCATCTATCGGACTGGATAACGTTTAGTCTGGTATTGCACAAGTCATTGGCATCCCACCAATGCATGCACAAATCCCGTCTAACCACTCAGCTTTCACCCAATTGAATATTGTTTCATCTCATGGGCCTCAACACATACACAACCAACAACTCATTCGGAGATTGTTGGTTTTGAAATCAATGGACCGCCTCCCCGTCCACAACCATCATTCGCCCACTATCGAGTCTAGTCTCAATTCGACCATGCTTAATTAATTTTCTAGGACACGAGTCTATCGTACTGCACATCTAAGTGATATCACCGGAATACCCGTAGTGGAACCTACTATAGGTCAACAACGAGGATCTGGTGGAAGTCCTGCCAGCACTACTATCAGGCAAACGCTAATTGTGGGACACATAGTTTAATCAAATGTTGTGTCAACGGGCCCTCTTCGAGAGCTCGGTGTTACCACAAAACTTAGTCGCTAAATGGATTCGAAGTTTTTGAAACTAGAATCTAACATCAAAGAGGAGGTCAAAGCCAAGTCCACCCATCTTGAAGCCAGGCTAAACAATCTTAAATCACAAGTCAATGGCTTGGCCACCACTGTTCAAACCCTTGCCTATAAACCACCCACCATCATTGAAAAATACCACACCATAGAAGAATTGAAAGAGCTACTACACGTTAAGCTAAACAGCGTTGCAAACCCAAACCAAGAACAAACCAATCTCATTGCAGCTCTTTAATCCCAAAAACACCCACTCCAAACTTCCACATCAAACACCTTGAATGAAACCATCCTTACAGCCCTTACCATCCTAACTGAAACTGTCTCTGGGTTTGGGAAGCACTTGGAAGTAATGGAAACCTCTTTCAAAACATAACCAAAAACCAATAAGAGGAGGCATGATGATCATGATGATCCTGATCGTCATTAGGGAGAGACAAGGAAAATATGATATATTGGTTCACAAAGCTTAACATTAAGAATCACTACTGCAACTCAACCGGAATCCTAAGCAGGTGGAAGTGGTGGTGGTGGTGGTGAACAAGTAATGGAGGAAGGATTTGGGTTCCCAACACTTTAACATCTATTCCCAGAAGTCCAATTTGAACATGTATTCCTAGAAGTCTAATGTAAATCTTTTGTCCCGGAAGAACTGATAGCACTTACCGAGAAATCAAAAGGAAAGTGCCCTGTAATTGAAGAGGTAGAGGAAGAGGAGGAGGAGCCATTATCTGTCTACAAAAGGCTTTCAAAACAAATAACAGAGAACTACCTGAGATTTTCCCACCTTCTCATGGATAGTTCAACATTGTTCCCACTGACCTGGTCAACCAAGAAAAGCAAGAGACCGAAAGATGTAAGGAGAGAGAGAGGAAAGTGACTGGCAGATACCTAAAACTTACCATAGAGGACCAAAACCTCTGGCAACTCACAAACGAATCCAAGCAGAAAGGCCAACAATTAAAAACATTAGGGCAAAGAAGCCCTGAAAAAGACTCAAGGCCGACGGAGCTGTTTGCGGAATGTTACCTTGAAGCCCCAAAATCTTCTCTGATCAGTTAACCAAGGTGGATGACATTTATATGCTCAACTCTAGTGAAAATGAAAGGGCAATCAAGTTTGCTGCAATGTTCCACGCCTGTCCGAAAGAAAAGGTGGCTTCCAGACATCCGATCATCAACATTAATCTAGTATACCTACGTAACTTCCTTAACTATCAAATGGTTCACTTGCACATAACCAGAGCTAACGGGAAGAGGTATAGCTTCAATGAAGTAGAATTAAGACATCTGAGTTTGGATGACAACACTCGCCTAGAAGATGAACTTGCGTGCAAAGCTTGAAAGTCTTGAGAAGAGCAAAGGGGCATGACAGTCATCAGAATGTACATGAGAAAGAAAATCACTCTCAGCCGTCTTCATGACTTATAACTAGGTGTTAAGGCGGATCTTGAAAAGATTAATGTACTGAAGCCTAACCAACATCACTCTAAATCAAGCCAATTAAGAAAGTATACAGTCATTGAAGATTAGGATGATGTCTTTGAAGGTGCTGAAGGAATTATTATATCTAAACGAAATGGTAAAAAAGCCTTCACGAGATTCTCCGAAGTAAACGCCTATTATGATGGTTGTAACATACTCGATTTGGGCCTAGTTGTAATTTGTTTGTAAGTGTACGTATGTTAGTAGAATATGTAAATATTCCAAGTTGTATATATGTATGTATGAAGTTGATTGAATAAACATGTGTTTAATG
>JAUEJL010004575.1:0-10304 GCA_032274825.1 Drosophyllum lusitanicum | reverse complement strand
CTAGCTAAGTTGTTAGCTAATGGTGCTATGTTGCCCCTTTTCAGGTAAAGACTAGAAGGCCTGGTGAGGCGGGTGGCATTAGATTGTAAATATCCCTTGTGGGTTGGAACACTTTCTTTATGTATGTTGTAATATGATACTATGGTCGGTTCCTGTGATAGGTAACACCGGTGTATGTTTTGAAAGATGACGATGTAAATAACAGTTGTTATTTAAAAAAAAAATTCCGCTGCTAAATCTGATTTGTTATTAAAGTTGCTGTTTTCGGAATCGGTGTTACAGTTCTTGTTCTCATCGATCAAGTACTGAACTTGTGATAAACTCGATGTAATTTTATTCAAGGTTTGTTCGATCGGATCTGGATGTGATTTTTTTCAAGGTTTGTTCTATTTTGGCTCCAGATTCAATGTTCTTCATGTTTGAAATGTTCTTTAATTCCATTTATGGATTACAATTTTGCGTTCCAGATTCATGTTTGAAATGATGAAGATGAAAACCCTAGTTCTTCAAATGTTCTTCAATTTCTATCTTTTTATTTTTTTTTAAGAATACTGCTGATGTGACAATTTATTAATGATGTGGCATAGAAAATTAATTTTCTTTAAAAAATATGACCTGTTACCTCTTGAAGAGGTCACCAAATTCATCAAGTGGTAGTTTTGGAGACTTTGATGGTAGTTTTTGAAGTTGGGTATATACAATAGGAAAAAGTGACAACTTCGATACATTTTTAAAAACAATACCCTCTAAAATAATGAGATTGAAATATAATAAGATCTTAAAAATTGTGTTGGCATAGGTAAAGAATTGTATTGATATGAGAGAGTGTGTTATCGGAGAGTATATTTTAAATGAATGAAAAATTAAAGTAAATTAAGAGAGATCTTTGAAATGGTTAAAGATTGGGTGATTAAGATTTTTTTTAATAGAACTGATTGAAATTTAAGAACTCTAAATTGAAAGGAGAGAGGGAACATTAAATAATTTATATAGTAACATAGATTATAAGAGATTTCATTTATTTGATTTGCAATAATTATAAATTCTATTTATTATCTTTGTACTAAATTTCAAAATTTACTCTTAAACTTTTGAGATTACATTTAGGGTGAATAATGATTTAACCATCAAAGTTTTAGTTTAGTTTCGGTTTAGTCATTAAATTTTTTTCCCAATGGTTTTACTATAAAGTTTGAATTTGTTATGATTTAATTCTAAAAGTTATACCTTCATTTTGGTTTAACCTATATGTTTTGTTAAGTTTTAAATAAAAATAAAATGAATAATCAAGTATAGAGGGTAAAATCGAAAACCATACAAAACTTAAGTGATTAATAAGTTTTTTAAACCAAACTTCAAAGTTTTAATCATTTGAAAAAAACTTTGAGGCTTAAATCATATCAAATTTAAAACTTTATGATAAAATTGTTTAGAAAAAAATTTAATGTTTAAACTGAAATTGAATAAAAACTTTAACGGTTAAACTATTATTCATTGAATCTCTTAACATGTATGAAAGTGTACTATATTTATCGAAAAGGCTGTTCTACTCTGTAAATATGTTTCAAATTTAGTTCTTTAACATGGATGATGGTCTACTATATTTATTGAAAAGACTGATTTACCCTTTAAATATGTTTCAAGTTAGTCATTTAACAACAATGATAGTTTACTACATTTATTGAAAAGTCTGTTTTACCTATTAAATATGTTTCAAGTTTAGTCATTTAACAACAATGGTAGTTTACTATATTTATTGAAAAGTCTGTTTTACCCTTTATATATGTTTCAAGTTCTTTCTTTAACCTTAAAAAGGTTACATCAATAGTCTTAGTATTATTTTTATTTATTATTTAAAATATTGACTGTGTTTATTAATTTTCTACTTTAATTTCCTAGTAGAACACATGGTTTTCATTCTAATAGTTATAAATAAAGAAGCCTCATTGTAAATGAGAAAAATAGTTGAATTTAAAGTCAATGAATAGATGGTTTTCATTAGGGTAAAATACGCGAAAATATAAAAAAATTTGTCAATATTGTCATTATATGCAATTAACTTTATTTTTTACCTAAAAATACATACAACTTACAAATTTGGTTCATTGTATACAACTGATAACTGTTACCAGGTTACCGGTTACCAATTGTATACAATGAACCAAATTTGAAAATTTGTATTTTTAGGTATCAAAGTTATTTTATTTTTTGATCTGGTTACCCGTAAATTACCTATTGTCATAGATAACTTGTATACAATGAACCAAATTTGTAAGTTTTTGTGTATTATTAGGTACAAAATAAAGTTGAGTACATACAATGGCAATATTGGCATATTTTGTTGTATTTTCACGCCATTTGCCCGTTTTCATTATGATTAACAAACCATATGTGAAATTTCGACTCCATTTCCACTCACTTACTTTCAAAAGGTTATAGCTTGGTTATGATCGTTTTCATTATGATTATTATTATGTAAGTCCTAACTCCCAAATCAGTTCGCAAACACACATCATAACCGGTGGTACATCAATGATCCGGTGGGTGAGGGGTGGAAATTGGTAACTGTAACATCCGCGTATCCGGCTTAGTTGAAATCGGGTCGGAGGTTCGTATTTTAGTATTTGGTTACGTGATTATTTATTTATATTGTTAAATAATCGAACTCGAATTATATGTGATAAAATGAATATTTTATATTGCATGTGTTTATGATTTACATTAATTCGTTTTTGAACAAGGGTCTCAAATAATACCTTGTTGCATGTTAATTAATTGTGGTTGACTGCTTAATTGATTAACTGTATGTTAGTAAGCAGTGTAATGTACTGTTCTTTGTAATTATCCAAATGCATGGCCACCTCTTTCTTGATAGTAGACTTCACTGAAGTATATGTTTGTATGTGTGTGTGTACGTGAGTTTTGAAGAAAGAAACTAGAGAAGTTTTAGAAGCAAACTTTATTTCTTGAATCTTTGATTTAGTGTAAGATTTTGCAAAACAAAGGTTTATATATGTTTCTATCATGATTCATATTAATATTTGATATGTATAGTGTTGAGTTTTGATGCTTGAAGCTTGAAACTCCATTAATGGAGATATGAAGAAAAGATGAGACTTGTTAAGTGGGTTTTGATGTATTTGATGTTTTTAATTGGTTTTGGTGTATTTTTTATGATTGTTTACATATTACATGAAATTTGGATATGGTTTGGAAGTGTTTCTTAGAGATTTGCAGGGTTTATGTATTTGTTCGAATGGAACAAGAACAAGGAAGTGATGATGAAATCGAAAAAAGGGGTGGTCAGACTTCTTGGTTAATACTATTGCATGGTCCAACTTTTTGGTATGCGACATGAGGGTCCGACTTTTGGGCCGTCCGACTTCGTGGCGTGCGACTTGGGGTCCGACTTTGCCTCCATCTGACTTACTTAATGTTGTTTGGTTGGTCTGACTTTCCTTGATGGTCCAACTTTGGGGAGGTCCGACTTATTTGATTTGTTTTGGTTAATGTTGGTCCTTTTGTGGTTAATGTTGTTCGTGGCTCTAAGCGACGCGTCGGAGCCTTGTACGCGACGCGTCCAGGGGATTTTCTGATTTAGAGTTTTGTTGTGTTCGATCGTGTTGCATGCTATATGATTGTTACATATGTAATTCTAACATGTTGTTTGTGGTTATAATTGATATAAATATATATGTATATATATTTATTAATCATTTTGGTGCTATTGTGCTATCAGGAAACGCGAAGACTCGGTGAGATTAGACAACTGAGTTTGACGATTGAGAACCGAGGTGAGTGGATGTTAACTCACAAGTGGTATTGGTTGTAACTGATATGGTTACATGGAATTGTTGTGATTCATGCTTTGATAGACTGTTTAGTCTGATGATGATTGAATAACTCTTTGTGTATTATTTGATCGAGTCAAAAGATATGTCACATGGTTATGATATGTGTACATGGTATACATAGAGGTCGGGTGCTGGATGAGGCTGGGCTCGTTTGCTATTGGTTGAACAGTTCTAGATCTTCTAATGCATTTGTTGCAACAGAAGGGGTTTAACTCTACCAAGTAGCAAAGGGCTATCGGTAAACCTTTGCTTTGGCCCGGGTCGGTTGTAGGTTGTGCGCCGAACCGCCGGTCCTCTGGAATTATGTGGTTACTTGTTTCTATTGTTGTTGCTGATTGTTGTTTGTGGTTGTAGCTTTCATTCACTTAGCTTTTTGCTAATTCTCCACCTTTAACTCCATTTTTGCAGGTTTCGGTAAGTGCAACTGTTTAGATGGGAGTTCTGTGTGAAGGGAAATTTGACCAACGCTCTGATATTGTTTTTGAGAAAATGATGAACCATATTTTGTATAACTTTTGTAACACAAACGATAAACTATATATTTTTTAACAGTATGTATTTGTTGTGGGTTTTATTAAATATTATTTTATTCAATTCTTCCGCCGCGGTTTAAAAAAATGGATTGAGATTTACGGTGTTACAGTAACTGAAAAGTAGTTAGCAAGAAGTTGAATATAAATTCAGTTACTAAATTGATGAACATTTAATTCCTGACTTTAAAAATGCTTAAATAATTGTTACTTAGGTATTATTGACATGAGTTAGATCTTTCAAAAATTTAATAAACTTTTTGTTTGCAGTTTGAAGAACTTTACCTTCGATCATTTACCACTCTTGTCTCCATATCCACAAAGAATGAAGCTGACCTTCTTATGTGAGAATCGAGAATTAAAGAATAGAGTCATAAAGAAGAATGAAGCAGACCTCGTTAGTCGTCATACACGAGTATGTGTTCTATTGGCTCCTACCTCCATACCCATGAAAGTTGAAACGGTATTTGGGTTTTTTTAACCTAAGGGTTCGCGAACGTATTTAATAAATTCTCTATTCATACAAAGATTAATTATCTTTAATTACATTCTTTTGTTAAATATATTTATATATATAATTCATCGAAACGTGGTCGTTACAATTCTTCATCTCTTAAAAAGATTCCGTCCTGTAATCTGCACAATTAAGCAACATATAGCACATCATCCATCTCAAGGTTTGTTCGTTCATGTTTAATTCTTTCATTATCATTGATCTTTTCAATACTAATTGTTTGAATTTTTCTAATTTATTTTAAAATTTTGTAACTAAAGTAAACAATACAAAATTTTGAACTAGCAATTTTATCTCATTACGAAATGTGGGTACTAAAAACCTTTAATTAGTAAACATATTCCAACTTCAAAAGCCGCAATTCGTCAATCTATGTAATGTTCGATTACCCCTATTATTCGATTTTGTTTTGAATATATATGATCTTCAATCTGTTTATGTTTGATTTCTAAGTGGCATCTAGATTTGTTTTGATTACGCAGATTGCAGAAGGGAAAAATCTTTGCAAAGAATGGCGTTGACGCAAACAGCAGTTCTGTATCACTACCCATGACGGTGCTTGTGCTGCTTTGGCAGCTCATATTTACCTCTCTGTTTCCTCCTTTTGACTCTTGAAACATTAAAGCCCTAACTACATTTAGTAAATGCCTATGTTTCCTTTCAGTAATCCCATTTTGTTAGGGAGTATAAGCACACGTGGTTTGATGAATTATTCCATGTTCTTTAGTAAAAAGATCCATTTTTTGGTTTACAAACTCTGTTTCATTTTCTAAAAACTTTAATCGTTTTACCAAACTGAATTTTTAGAAGTTCAAAGAAACTTGAGATATTAAAGAAAACTTCATTTTTTGTTTTTTGCAAAAAAAAAAAAAAAAAAAACCCATGTTGCCCTTGAATAATCAACCACACTAAGAAAATATCTATACCCTTCTCTACTACTAACCCTATGGACCCCACAAGTCAAGATGGATAATGTCACTAATATTACTAGATTTGTGATCACTTAAAAGGAAAGGCTCTCCGGTTTGTTTAGCTCTATGGCAAACTTCAACTTCACAGGATGAAGATATAATTTCTCCCGTCAAGTCTAGTTTAGTTATAAGAATTTTTAAGACTTGATCCGAAGGATGACCAAGTCTTGTGTGCCAATCTTGAGTGGATAGAGAACATTTAAACACATTATTGTTAGAAAAATTGTTACCTTTAGTTTCTAGCATATACAAACCTTCTTGTTCACTACCAATCCCCACAGTTTTCATCGACTTCGAGTCCTAAATATAGAATTTTGTTTTATCAAATCCAACAAATAGATTGTTATCTTTTGCAAGTTTATAAACAGACACAAGGTTCACATGATACTCTGGGATTACCAACACATCTAGGAAGGTTAAATCGTTAGTTATTCTTAGGTTTCCAATCTTGTGAATTAAGGCTTTAGTACCATTAGGGTGATTCACCTTAAGATTAAGGTTCGTAACATCAACTACAATTTCCATTTTTTTTTCTGAAAAAGTCATAAGTTGGTTTGCTCCCGAGTCAATGATCCACTTTATCTCATTTTTATTTGTATTATAACAACAATTAGAATTAAAATAAGTGGATTTGAAAAAAGCACCTCCATGTTGGCTCTTACTTCTTCATGAACTTGCTTCTCATTTAAAAGATTCAAAAGTTTGGAGATTTGCTCATTTGTGAAAGGTAGTGAAGAAGCACTTGTCTTTGCCTTTTCTACCTTGCTATTGTTGCTAGAAAAATGTTTATTAACATTCTGATTTGAAGGTTTTTTCTTGTAGTTTTCGGAATAACGAATGATTTTGTAACATTTTTCAATTGTGTGACCTTGACGTCCACAACTAGGATCTGTACAAACTAAACTACAGGAGAATTTTTACTTCTATTTTTGTTTTTAGAAAACTTGGCAGCAAAGGCCATGGTTTGACCTTTACTAGCAAATCCACCGGAATGAGTTTCCTGATGAGATTCTTCTCGAGATATAATAGCAAAGGCAGTTTTTACGTTAGGTAAAGGATCTCTAGTAAGTATATTACTTCTTATAGGTAAATATACTTCATCAAGGCCCATTAGAAATTGCATCAATTTCAAAAGTTGATTGTGTTCGTCAAATTCCATGGCAGCATGACATGTACATGTAGGTAACTTAACCAAAGCATCAAATTATTTCCAAAGCGAGTTAAGTTTATGATAATACTCGGAAATAGAGGACCCATTTTGACTCAAAGAATTTATTTTGTGGTGCAAGTTGAAAGTCACATAACCATCAACTTTATCATAGGTTTCTTTCAACTCCTACCAAACAATAGAAGCGGTTTTTAAAAATATTTGACCTTAAAATAACTCCTTTGTCACAGAATTCAATATCCAAGATAATACCACAGAGTTACATCTATCATATTGTTTTGCAAGAACATCATTATTTACCCGACGAACACAAGACCCGTTAATAAAACCAATTTTATTTTTAGTTTCAAGAGCTAAAACCATAGCATAACTCTAGACATTGTAATTTTCAGTTCCAGATAGTTTGAAAGATAATATTGGTGCACCGTTTATATCTCTATCATGCAGGTATAAGGGTTTACCAAAATCTAGATTACTCACTTGAGTAGTAGTAACAATCTCGGGAGCCATATATAATTTAAACAATTTAAACATAAAAGTGCTCTCTTTCATAAACAAATGAAGGAAGATTTGTAGATGAAAGGAAAAAGGGAAAACAGGAAAGCCTAAATCAATCAGCTATGGATTGCTATAAATATGCTTGATTGCTGTAAGACTGCCGAAGAATCACGACTCTTTTAAGCATCTTTAAAAAATTGCATCTTTAGTCCTGGGCCCTTTAAGACTTGTCAATCTTCTACCTAAACATTGAGACAAGGAATAAATATAAGAATAGATGACTAATAATAATTTTCAAGTTAAGAGTGCAAAATATTTTGTATTTTAACATTTTGTAGGGAATTTTTGAAAGAAGATTGTTAAAAGTGGATGACTAATGATGAAAGGTTTTAGAGAGCGAGTAAATATGTTAAAAAATACACATTTTTTCTATATTCCAAAATATTAATCTGTAATTTAAATACGCAGCGAAGCGTGTGTAACAACACTCGTTTATAGTAAGAAAAATTATATATCCTCCTAATTTTTCTTTCTACTTTATCCTCCTACTCATCATAAGATGACATGTGGAGTCAATCCACTAATTCTCTTTTCTCATCTTCTCCATTGATCTCGACACTTGTGTTAATCTTATGAGTATGAAGATAAGTAGGAGGATATATAACCTCTCTAATACTAAATCTAGTCACCGGAGGAGACCTAAGACTTTTATTACTCAAATTTTTTATTAAAGACGAAATTTCATAGAATAATAAACAAGTTCGAAAACTGTTTTACTAAAGTCACTTACCTTTTTATTTCATATTGTAAAATTTTCCATAGGTGATCTTGGTAAAAAGGTTTTCAAACTTGGTTACTATTTTATGAAATTTTCTCTTTTATTAAATGATAAGTTAATGTTTCGATCATATTGTTTATTTGCGGAGTGTATTAATCATTATGTATTAAATATCATTATATCAAAAGATGTTAAGTTATCTCATTTTAAAAAAAACACCATAAGCATTTTTCGTGTGTTTGGTTGTGAAAATTTATTTTAGTTTGTTAACAAAAAATTTCAGAAAGGTGTGGAGTTTTCATTTTTAGTTTTTAGTAAAAAAAGATAGAAAACGCGTTTAATTTAAATGATAGAGTTTTCATATCCCACTTGAGAAAATTAGAACACATATTTGACTATGTATCTTCCATCAATTTTCATTTTTTAGGTTTTGTACGTTATTTCAAAGAATACAATATTCGACATATTTGATCATAAAAACAAAAAATAAATATAAGATTCATAATAAAATTTAATATATGCATGATTCAATGTAAAAGTAAATAAAAACATTGTCAATACGTTAGTTATTACTTTGATGATATTAAGTTTTCATAAAATAAATGAAAGTCATTAGTTGTTCTCTCCTAGCCAACATACTTAAAAGTAAAATTATACAAATTCACGGGCGAAAATTTGTATAATCCTCCTAATGTTTATCGTTAAATTATGGGTTTAATTTATTAAAATGTATTTAATTTTACATATTTTGTTAATGTATGTATTTAACGTTCCAAATTACCTTTTAAACTAGGGTTTAGTATCCGAAAGTGTATCAAAGTTGTCACTTTTTGCTATTGTACATACCCAACTTTCAAAACTGTCATTTAGTATATCCTATTTTCTAAGACTACCATTTAATGTATCCGAAAACCTATAGTTCAGGTAAGAAGTTATTTTTTGACTTTTTCATTTATTTTTAATACACATCATCTGCCACATCACTCTTAATAAAAAAAATTAAAATCCATAATTCATACAAAATTCAAATTTTGAAGAACTAGACAAATTTCCTTCATACAAACTCATGAAACCCAGAAATCTAACTCATGAAACTCAAAACCAGATCTAACTCAACAAAACAAAAATGTATATTCATAGAAACTCATGAAACCTATAACCATAACTAACTCAATCCATGAATATACGTTCAATCGGAAACCCTAAATGAAAAAACTAGATTTACGGTCGTTGGTTATCGTGTTTAGGAGTGGTTTACCCGTTGTTAAATAGGTGATTTGTTGTATTTTCACACCTTTTAAAAACTAGATTTTTAGAGAAAAATATATATAAAAACGTTTTTTATAATTAACAAAAAGATGTTAAAAACAGGTTTTATATATGAAAAAACAGATTTAAAAAAATTGATTACTATTTATTGATGTAATCAACTTGTATAAACACCCAACTAACAACCTTATTAATTTAAACTAATTAAGTTTTCTTACATTTTATAGATTTTCACGTAGCTTAAAAGTTTTTTTTAACAGCTAAACATACATCCTCTAACAAAATCTTAAATCTACACCATTTTTGTCCAAAAAAGAACTTGAGCTTACAATCTTGTAAGATGCATAAATAAACATCATATCGATAACCTATAAACTATTTGGTATGTAGCTTAAAAGTTAACATTGAAAAAAAAGAAACAAAACATCCATTTACTTTGACTTTTGAATAGAGGTGTTAATGGGGGTAATGTATAATACTCAATTTTTTTCCTTTTTTTTTTGTTGTGGTTGTAAATTAAATAATGGTGCATGAACAGTTAATTAATGATTTCATGAACTAGGGTAGAGATCAAGTAAAAATGATTTTATGGTAAAAAGGGTAAGAGATAATAAAAAATTCTTTTTATTGATTAAAACTAGTTAATCATCAATTTATTTTTGATGAATCCAACATATTCATCACTTTTTACAGAGCAAAAGAGATTTTCAAATGTAGATTTT
>JAUEJL010004564.1:0-10304 GCA_032274825.1 Drosophyllum lusitanicum | reverse complement strand
CGAGGACTTGTTGACCATGGTTGGCCCCTATGGAAGATACAAGTATAAGTGGACTTGTCCTCCACATCTTGTGTGATCTGTTTATGATGCCATAACTGTTTTGCACCTGATGATGACTTGTTTACTTGATTAACCTGTTTTGGCGCACTCACTAGCTTATGCTAATAAAAATTGTGTGTATGTTTTCCATATCCGCAGATAAATAGTAGCACGGTGCCGGTGAGGTGGGTAGATGCTTTTGGGAGAAGCTTGTTGCCTTGGGATATGTTTGGAATACATGATTAATTATTTATTTTGTTTATTTGTAATTAATGGTCGTGTATTCGGGTCAACAAGTAACACCAACTTTTGTCTATCTTACACAGCTTCCGCCTAATGTTGTTAACTAATATCGAAACAATGTTGTTTTTGTTAAATTTAAAAAGTTTAAATTTGTGCTAAAATTCAGGGTGTTACAAATCATCTCTCTATACTCATCCTTTTTATCATATATTTTTCAGATATTTGTCTCAAGTATATTTAGTTTGACCCGGATCTTGTTTGAGTTTGGATATATAACTGCAAATAAGACAAAATTCAATTGTATTACTTTAGTTAATGTAAGCACATATTTTGTGAAAGCAGGTTGATTCAAATGTGTAAAATGTGTAGCTTAGTATGTATGACTAAAGAACCTAAACTTAATAAGTTTACAATTATTTATATCTTATATTTGTTACAAATAATATCAAACATAATACATATAAAATAAACAATAAAATATCTGCAATAATGGAAATCAAGGACAATAATTTGATACGAGTTACACACACAAAATCTAGTATGTGTTTACCTTGCAAAACAAAACAAAATGTGATGATGTTTTAACACTTATAAAGTTTACTAATTAGCTTGGGAATATGAACTCATGAGTGTGCCTATTAATTATTTTCACTTTTATGACTAGATTTATTGCGATTTTTGGTTTTTCTCATTTGATGTAGAATATGTAACGATTTTTTTATGTTTCACATTCTCAAAGTCCGTAAGGGAATTATGAGAGACCTTTTGTTTTGTTAACACCTTTATCTCTCTCAATAACTATATCTTCCCCCTCGAAAGTTCAAAAACAATTTTAGGGGGTTCCAACCAAGTTTTGAGCGTGTTGAAACATGTGATTTGGAGTTCAATTGTAGTAGTTGATGTTGGGACTTGTTTTGACACGTCGATGGTCAAATAGAGGAGACTAACACCTATTCAAGATCATGAAACGTGTCACTTGAATATCGATAGATAATAGTTCAATTGGTCCTTACACTTATTCATGAGTTATCTGATAATATATTTCACCTTATTTTTCCTTATTACATATTGTTGTGTCTTTAATACAAGGATCGGTTTATATATCTTTTGATTAAAATTATTTATCTTTACTGTGTATGTTAATTTATAAAATTACAAGGTAGTACTTGAAATAACAATTTTAATGTATGATGTGAATAATTATGTTCGTCTAGCTATAAATTCAAACATTAAAGGTGTGAAATATTTACTGTCATCTAGTTATTGTTAATTGTTCATAAATGATTTTCACGTGTGTTGTGTGCATACGGGAGTGTGCATATAAATCAAGTTTACTGGGTAATTTGTAAAAAAAGATAATATTAACATTACGAATATTTTTGAAATTTGGTTACTATTTTTATACGACTTTAAAATACGAGTCACTTTATTGAAACAAAATCAAGGTATATGATATACAAAACTAACATTACCTAACTTACATATCACTTAAATCATTAAATACTCACATGACTTTAATATCTTTTATTTAAATAAAACATGAGAGTAACATCATCTAAATTAAGTGATATTAGTTGTAAGTATTATTTATTTGTTAGTTAAAACCCATATAAAGTTATAATAATAACCAAAATTACTGCTTAGGTCTTGACGTAGTTATATAGTTTTTCGGTGTAAACATGGTCCAAAAAGAGGACTTTGGTTGGAATAGGTATAGGGTTCGACCATAGTTCCTCTCACGAGCAAACGAGACAGCGATCATGAGATTATCCTTAAAAAAAAGTTGGTTCGGATTCAAAGAATTCTTGGTGGAGGCCCGATGATACTCCATGCTTGCCAAAATTCATTGCTAGTTTTATAAAAAAAAAATATATAAATGCAAAGCAAATAGAGAGCTACACGTTCCCTGCTTGCCAGTTTCACCATTGGGTTTCTCCTTTAGAAAGAGAGAGAGAGAGAGAGAGAGAGAGAGAGCCAATAGGCCATTACAAATTGAACCACAGGAAGCAGCACTCTTTTCATCTTCCCTTTTTTTACTCCATTTATACGCTCCTTTTGAGCTTCGATCTCACTCAATTCCGCCATGTCTCTGGGCTATGCAGAGAAGCTTTCTTACATAGACGATGTTGGCAATGTCGGCATGACTGAAATATTTGACCCACCCCACATCTTACAGGAAAAGGTACTATAATCATCACAGCATTGCTACGATCCTATTAAGTCTTTTTGCATCTTCGTTTAATACTTTGATGATCGTAATTGATTGATTTGCTCCATAGAGTTGCTTAGGTTTTTTTGTTGAACTTTGTGCCGATGTTAATTGTTCAAGAAGATGAAAATTTAGTTGTGCATTGAAGTTTGAGTTCAATCTGCTTTGCTTGTAGAGCCCTTGCTTTAGGTTACTAAAATAAATATTCAGTGAGTTCAGCATTGTTGTTTCCATGATTAAGTTTGATTGGGATGGGGTTTTGTTGGGATCATTGTTGTTTGTGCTTCCTGTAGGTTTAATGATTTAGTTACAGTTGAATTTCACATATATTGAACTGAAAGCACTTAAATTAGGGTCTGGAAAAAGTGATTTGTTAGGGATTGATCAAGCTTGAAATTCTTATCGAATTAGAAGTGATCTCATGATCAACATCATTGAAAGTGTCAGGATTAATTTGTTTGGATCATAACATTTTCTAAAAAAACATGTAATATAGTTTGGATAAGGGGCGGACCCTACATGATCTTAATTGATTAAGGTGTCAATAGAATTGCTTAACTTTTGTGGGTGAACATTAGTGTGATGGTAATTGTTGAAGAATATGAAAATTTGGGTGTGCATTGAAGTTTGAGTTCAATCAATGGGGCTTGTAGAGGCCTTACGTAGGGTTGGTAGACTTTATTTCTAGCAAGTTTGCATTATGCATTTCCATGATCGAGTTTGATTGGATATTTGGATGGAGTTTTGCTGTGATAATTGTTGTTTATGCTTCCTTTAGGCTTAATGATTTAATACCAGTTGTATTTCAAAATCTTGAAATGAATCCACTTAACATTAGGGTCCGAAAAAGTGATTTAGTAGGGATTAATTGAACTTTAAAATTTAATTGCTACAAGTATAACAGTCGTTATGATTAACAAAACTGATGGCTTAATTTGTTAGATGATCTAAAACACTATGTAATAATAGTTTGTATCAAGGATGGACCTTGCACGGTCTTACTAAATTGACCTGATCAATGGAGTTGCTTAGGTTTTGTGGTTGAACTTGAATGTGATGTTAGTTGTCGATGAAGATGGTGTGCATCTATGTTTGAGTTCATTGGCGTTGCTAATATTTCTCTTGTGAGTACCGCATTGGCGTTTTCATGATCGAGTACGATTCAGATGGAATTTTATTAGGACCATTGCTGTATGTGCTTCCCTTGGGTTTAATGTTTATTGTCAGTTGTATTTTATAACTTTGAATTGAATACGCTTAAAGTTACGGGTCCAAACAGGCTGATTCGGTTGGGATTAATAGAACTTGAAATTCTGATTGCTACAACAAAAAATTGCATTATGATCAACAAAAGCAAGAGCGTCATACTTAATTTGTTTGGGGATCATCTAATATTCTAAAAAGGCATGTAATTATACTTCGGATCAGGGGCAAACCCTACATGATCTTGATTGATAAATGTGTCGAATACTCCAATAGAGTTGCTTAGGTTTGTGTTTGAACTTTATTATGATGTTAATTGTTGAAGAAGATGAAAATTTGGGAGTGCATTGAAGTTTGTACTCAAGATCTATTGCTTGTGGTGGCCTAACTAAGAGTTACTAAAATTGATGTCTAGTAAGTTTTGCATTGTGTTAATGGATTGGGATTCTATAAGGATCGTTGTTGTTTATGACTTTATATGCTTCTTTTAGGTTTAATGATTTAATATTAGTTGTATTACATAGTTTGAGCTGAATGCACTTAAATTAGGGTCTTAAAAAAGGTGATTCATAGAGATTGATCGGACTTAGAATTGTAACTGCTATAGCTAGAATTGGAATCACAATCAACATATGAAAGCATCCAATTTAATTTGTTTGGATCATCTAAAGATCCAAAAAAGGCGTGTAATTATGGTTGGATCAGAGGCGGACCCTACATGATCTTAATTGATTATGTGTTTAATAGAGTTGCTTAGGTTTCGTGGTTGAACTTTATTATGATGTTAATTGCTGAAGAAGATGAAAATTATGGAGTGCATTAAAGTTTGAATTCAATCTACGTTTTTTTCTAGACGCTTTACTTATGGTTACTAAAATTCCTCTTTAATGAGTTCCATTGGTGTTTTCATGATCTGAGTTAGATTAGGAATAACTTTTTAGAGATTATTGCCGTATATGTTTCCTTACTTTTAAGTATTTGGTTTCAATTGTATTTTGCAATTTTGAACTAAATGCACTAAGAATTGGGGTCTGGAGAAGGTGATTTGATAGGGATTGATCAAATTTGAAAATGAAAATGAAAATCATCAGGCTTAATTTGTTTGGATCACCTAATATTCTAAAAAGGAATGCCATTATAATTTGGATAAGGTGCGGATTCTATTCGATCTTAATGGATTGATGTGTTCAATGGAATTGTTAAGGTTTTGTGTTTGCACTTATTGTAAAGGATCGATGCCACTTGTCACAGATCTCGAACTTGAAACATTAACAAGAACACGTTAGAAGATGCAGATAACAAATAAGATAAACGCACACCAAAAATTTACGTGGTTCGGCCAACAAGCAACCTACGTCCGTCCAAGGGGAGGAACTAGAGACTTCTTTATTAACCGAAAGTGTTTATAGATGTCACCTAAAGGTGCATAGGTATAATGAAACCCAAGCTACAGTATTTATAGACACAACTAGAAAAACCCTAATTGCTAAATGGGCTAAGCCTGTACAACGAAAACGCCAAAACACAGCCACACTTGACTTCAGATGCTCTACAACTTGTGCACTAATTGTGCATGTCGTGCACCCTTTGAAAAAATCCACATGTCCACGCCATGTAGCATATCCACACGCCATACACCAATTAAATTCACTAAATCAAGAAAACCGGCAATTGACGTGTCACGTCGAGCTTCCATTTAATTAGATTCCACTTTCATTCGTACGCTAATTCTAAGTCAAAACCTAACAATCTTCCCCTTGACTTGAATTCTCTTTAACCATCAACGAGATTTCCATAGAACCAATCCTTCCTGCCTGAAGGGACTACCTCCTCGTGCGAGCCACGAAATTGGAACACCTATCACGCGATTCCCGGAGACCAACTCCATCCGTGATGCCTTGACTTTGTCCGGTCAATTTCCTGCTCCAAGGATAGTACATGCGTACCGTTTGACATCCAGAGGATATACATATACTGCTTCTGATATAGCTTTTCACACAAACCAACAATCGATGTTTGATCCACCTCCTCGTACAACACCTCATTAGTCAAACACAACAAAATCGCATAATATGCTTTTGCCAGAACATCTCTCTTCACATTCTCCCTCATATCCCTTGGAAGTTTATCTTCTCTTTCTAACGCCACCACATAACCTTGCTCAACTAGAAGAGCCCTCATCTTTACCTTCCACAACGTGAAATTGTTTAAACCATTGAACTTCTCCAAATCAAACTTCATAAATGACATCTTCAATCAATAGATGCAAGCTACTTAAAGAGAACCTGGCTCTGATGCCACTTGTAAAGGATCAATACCCGCTTGTCAGAGATCTCGAATTTGAAACCTTAACAAGAATACGCTAGAAGATGTGGATAACAAATAAGATAAATACGCACCAAGAATTTACGTGGTTCGGCTGACAAACGATCGAAGTCCACGGCCAGAGACTTCTTTATTAATTGAAAGTGTTTACCGATGTCACCACTTACCCAAAGGTGCATAGGTATAATGGAACCCTAACTTGACTTCAGACTCTCCACGGTGTGCACTAATTGTGCACATCGTGCACCCTTCGACAAAATCCACATGTCCACACCATGTACCATACACACACATCATGCATCAATTTAATTCACCAAATCAATATAACCAGCAATTAATGTTTCACATCTAGCTTCCATTTAATTAGATTCCAGTTCCATTCGTACGCTAAATCCAAGTGACAACCTAACACTTATTGTGATGTTAATCGATTGACGTGTTCAATGGGGTTGCTTAGTTTTTTATGGTGAACTTTATTGTGATGTTAATTGTTTAAAGAAGATGACAGTTTAGGTGTGTATTGAAGTTTTAGTTCAATCAACTTTGCTTGTAGAGGCCTCACTTAGGTTTAGTGAAATTGATTTCTAGTGTGTTCCCCATTGGTGTTTCAATAATTTGACTGGGATGGAATTTCGTAGGGATCATTGTTGTTTATGCTTCATTTTAGTTTAATGATTTAATATCTGTTGTATTTCACAAATTTGACTGAATGCACTTATAGTTAGGGTCTGAAAAAGGTGATCCAATGGGGGTTCATCCAACTTGAAATTTTTATTGTTACAACTAAAATGTCATTATGATTAATAAAACTGAAAGCATCAGGCTTAATTTCTTTGGATCTTCTATTAAGGCAGTAATTATAGACTGGATCAAGGGGCGGGGCCGTACATGGTCCGCTAAGCAAACAGCGAATTTTATATCTAGTGTAAATAAATATATATGCACTATTGCTATTTTAGTAAAACTGGTGATTTTTTCTTTTTTTTCCTGGTTATGATAATATATTTGATCCACCACCGGCATGAAGCATTAATTCAGAAGGAAATGCAAAATCCCTTATGTCATGGAAGCATTATATACAACAACAAGGTGCAAGACTGCAAGCTGATAGGCGTTGTATATAAAATATAAACTGCGGCACTGTAGTAGAAGAAAACTTGTTATGGATATGTAATGGACTGTGATGTGTTGTGAAGGCTTTCTTAGTGATAATATGGGATTCTTTGATATGCTTGCTACTCACGTTCACATCTTTGATTTGTTGGATCTGCAGATTGAACGGCTTACCATGATGATTCGGAAGGTTTGTTTCAGGATACTTGTTTTGACCTACACTCTTTCTTTTCAGTCTGTATCAATGTATATTTTACCCCTTTTCGATATTTACATGCAGAGTAAGCATTTAGTTGTGTTTACTGGAGCTGGCATATCAACTTCTTGTGGTATACCTGATTTTCGTGGCCCCACAGGGATTTGGACACTTCAGGTATATTTTTTCAAACCTTCCAGCCTTCTCCATATGTTCATACTTCCCCAAATAATAGTTCGCATATGATCTAACAGCTATAATTAATCTGTAATTGTGCTACATGCCTACTTGCTTGTATGATGTTTAAACAAAGGGCGAATGTGTTCACATCCTTTAACAGCACTCATCATTGGCTACAAAAAGACACTTTTGTAAATAACCTTTTATTATTTGCTCTTAGATTTTGTGGATAGTGACAAAAGTGAATCTAGCATACTGTAAAATAGAGTGAACTCTGGGCCAAAATTTGCAATTTAAGGACTACAATTTTAAGTTTATCGTGTCAATGATATGTAGCTTCTGTTTGGGTGGAAATATTCTTTATTTGAGTACAATTTGTTATGTACAGTAAACATCTCTTTGTTTAAAAACTTCCAGTTGGACCTAAAATCTGATTCAATAACACAGAACACTCTTTGTTGAAAATTGGATTCATATTACTCTAATGTTTCCGTTAATCCTTGCGTATTTATGAAATGCAGCGGGGAGGCAATGCGTTGCCAGAAGCATCACTCCCGTTTCATCGTGCAATGCCAAGCATGACCCATATGGCTTTGGTTGAACTAGAGAGAGCTGGCATCCTTAAATTTGTTATTAGTCAAGTATGAATCTCTTTACCCATTCTCAAATTTACTACCAATTTATTGTTTTTATGGCTTTTTTGGGAGACTCCCCCTCGGGGGGTGTGTGTGTGTGTGTGTGTGTGTGTATGTGTTTGTTTCCTTCTTAATCGAAAAGGCATAATCTGAAAAGTCAAGTCATGGGATGATGCTTAAGGCATCAACTTTTCCATGTTTGCTCCTAGAAACATCATATTACTTACAACTCTTTTTTCTATAGGTTTCCTTATGTGTATTGATTAAGTTGCTTATATCTATATGAGGTTTTATTTAAGGATAAGCAGTTGTATTTAGACCTCGAATTTTGATAGTTTTATGGTGAACTTTTAGTTGTGGATCCATTTGTTTCTCAGTTGTATTCTACTTTTGCTTTTTATAGTTATATATGGTTGGACATTTGAACAATCTGCGATCTCCATCATTAATGATGTAGCAATTGAATATCATTGAATTTATGTCACTATTTCATATAAAATCCTATTTATTTAAATATTCATGAGGGAAAAAATGTCGTTTACTAGTCATTCAGCACAGAAAACAATCAACAATTAATATTTTTACCAGCTTACTTCATCAAGGACAACTGTAGCCTCATCAAGTACAAGACTTCCACCTTCCATCTGCTCTTTTAGTTCTCCAGAAAATGTCTGTTAAAAGTATCCAAGCTATTATCTTTTTATCTGTTTAGTTTTCAAGTATACGTAGCCTGGTAATTGGTTGTTCTTTCAGGTTGCCATTTCTCAAATAATTAAAACAATAATGCACCTTTTTGTCTCATAATGGTGTTTATATCACCATATAATCATTGCAAGTAGGGATCAGGTTTTGCCAGTTTAAGTTGTCTGGTGTTGAAGTCTGTTTGTATTTTGCCTTGTATTTGAGATGCAATTTCATAATCAATGTGCAGATAATATCTCTATAATAAAACATCAGTCAATCTGACAAACAAAGCTTTATCTAGCATGCCAATTTTATGCCTTATGCTGTTAAACTACAGAACATTGATGGCCTCCATCTTCGATCTGGAATACCAAGGGAAAAGTTGTCAGAATTGCATGGAAATTCCTTCATGGAAAGATGCACTTCTTGTGGTATTGAGTAAGAGTTCATCCTTCTTTGCTAATACATTGTTCTGTTGGTTTTAAATATTCACTCTATGTGCTTAACTTTATCATGAGTACTCATTATAAACTTGTGCTCAAGTAAGATTATCGGTGTTAAAGTGTTTTCCCTTGTTTTAAATAACATCTAGATTCTTCATAAAGCTTTTTTTAAAAAGTGATTTCTCAGATGCCTTTTTTTTTGTTATTTTGACCTGGAAGGTACTTTCGAGACTTTGAAGTTGAATCTGTTGGACTGAAGGAGACATCACGAAGGTGCTCCAATGCAGATTGTGATGTTAAACTTAAGGACACAGTTCTTGATTGGGAGGTATTCTTTATTGCTCTTAACAAAACTATGAATTTTTTTGATTCACCTTTTTATGGAGCATAGTTGCACGGAACTGGGTTAGTTCCGGTACGTGGAACGAAAACGGGATTGAGGATCACTCATCTTTAAAATTCGGTATAAGGGGGGTAGTCTTCTCGGAACGCTATTTCAGTACGTGGAACGTTGTACCATGTAACATGGTACGATGTACCATATATTACTAAATTATAAAATAATATAATTAACAAAGGTATACTAAATACCAAAAGATCAATACTTCATACTTCCAAAATTCAATACATAGGTTCATAATTCATAAGTTCATACTTCATAGCATAACACAAAAACTAACAAAAGTATAAAACACAACTAAAATACTTGATAATTTGAAGAACAGAAAAGAAAAAGAAGTGGACCGTCAACTGTGAATCTGTGATACTCTGATGAGTTGAGATTCGAGAATCCAGATTTGAGAAGAACGTTAGAAAAATATTTGATAATGTCAATTGGGTTCCCACGATCAGTGTATCTGACTCAATTTTGTTTTGGCAGGTTCCTGATTTCGTAAATAGCAACAATTGATTGTACGGCGACTTTTTTCATTCGAAATCGCGTTCCAATTGTGTCTAGGATCGAAATATCAATTGACTGCGATCGTCAATTTCAAAAGATAGATCGAGTATTGTGTAGCGATTGGATTGCTTTT
>JAUEJL010004563.1:0-22547 GCA_032274825.1 Drosophyllum lusitanicum | reverse complement strand
AATTTTTAAAAGCTAAAGTTTGTATTCAACCCCCCTTCTACAAACATTTGTTGTTGTGTACTCAATCTGGGACTAACAAGGTACACGGCCCGTGTAGAGGTTTTGGTCAACACAGGCCATGTGGCAATTTTAGGTCGTGTGGTGTACATGGTACACGGCTCATGTAGAGATACACGGCCCGTGTAGGCCCCATTTCTGGACAAAATGTGTTATTAATAATATGTTGTTATGTTATATGTATAAGATCGTGATTGGATACCTTTTCAAGTCATATACACTGCTAGTTGCGTAAATTAGTTATTAGTTGAGTCTACTAGACTATTATTCATATCTACAGCATGTGTGTTATCATACTGGAATACCATTCATGTATTAATCACATGTGCTGATTAACATACTGCTTTGTGCAGTAGGAATCAGATATAGTACATTACTGTGACTCATGATTGCTGCCCTGGGTCTAGAACCAGAGGCCGGCATGCCTTCCTGATATACGTGTTGATATCGCCAAATTTAGATATATATTTTAAGCGATATCTATTTTATTTTAGCTTGTTATTGTTCGTAAATAAGTAAAAGATACTTAAATATCTTTATTTATTGAATTATAGGTTAAAAATGCGAGTTACAAAAATTTTTGAGCAAAAACTGAAAAAACTGAAGAAAATAAGAAAAGTTTTTCGCTCTGACACACCTCCACTGTTCTGATCTTATCTCACTTTATACGAACTCGGATTGAGGTGATTCAAAAGGCCACGGAAACTAGACTCAGGGGGCTACAATTTCACTTTTATGATCAAGTCGTGAAAATGTAAGATCGTGGCGCGACCGTGTCTAGATCGCGGCGCGATCTCGTGGATTACGCAGATTTCAAATTTTAAAAGAATCTGGATAGCGCGATGACTCTGGGGATCGCGGTGCGACCGGTATTAGATCGCGGCATGAACTCCCTGTTTTTGCAAATATATATATATATATATATATATCCAACTCCAGTTCGGTTTAGGTGTGAACAACCCGACTTCTACCCTCTTTATACCTCTAAAAACGTCCCAAAAACGTCTCAAAGCTGATTGAAAACTTGGAATTGAAGATCAAGGCTTAGGAGTGAAGATTCAAGGCTTTAATCATTACTTTATCACGATTTTTCGTTCTTAACCCATATGTTTATGCTTTTGAACGATTCTAGTATGTTTATTATGATGATTATAAGCTAGAACTTCTGTTTCCTCCCTAGAGGAGATGACCCTTGTTAAAGTTGTTTGATTTCAATAAAGTTGGAGACTTTTTTTTATCATATATTCATCTTGCAAGCTTAATCAAAGATTCATATGTGTTTTAGGATTTGTTTTTAGTGTTTAGAAACTGAATTTTCATAAATTAGAGGACCGATCTATTTGTGAGACTTGAATCTTGATTATCTAGGACCAATAGATAATTTAGACTACTGATTGACCAATCCTAGGGTTAAACTACTAAAAATAGAAACTTTAATGTGTGTGCAATTGCATATGATGACCTTTGTGTGCTAATTGAATGATTTGTGAACTTAGACAATCATTAAAGGTTAAGTCTTTCTTGATTTGAACTAAATTGACTAATTATGCTTTAAATTGACTTCTTGACCATAGGGTTAGTTAATTACATGATTATTAGGTTAAATAATCTGACCAAGAGTCTAATCATGTTAGAAATCAATATGTGGTAATAAAATATGCATTGCACATGTTTATTTGAAATCATTTGACTTGAAAAGGTGAAATTGAATCTAGGGAGAGAAATCTTCGTTCTAATAGTTTAATCTGATAAAGTTTGTTGCTTTTTGTTTGCTTTGAGTTGTTTTTGGTGAGTTCTTAGTAGTTTGTGTTGAGTAGAAGTGCAAAGTTCCAAAATTCCCCTTTTCCTGCTTTTTATTAGTTTGATATTTAATTAGTAGAGTTATATTTAAAATCATACTCGTTCCCCTTGTGTTCGACACTCGTACGTATTTACTATATTACGATACGATTAGATTCTCTTGCCTATTTGTGTTGTAGTCGTGTTAAATAACTCGAATTTATAAATTTAAAACTGGGACGCTAAACGCACATAAGGCATACCGGCCCAGACACGCCCGTACCTTGCATAGGTACGCCCGTGCCCCGGCACACCCGGAACCCAAGAACAAAGGCGGTCATGGTCACCAGGGACGCATGTGCCTTTCGCATGTCAGCAACAACAATAGTTCGCCGACTGTTCATGTTGTTACCGGCCAAAACACATCTAACTCAATTTTACCAATTCTAACACTGTAGGGGTGTTTTTCCTGAACAACTATTAACATCAAAGTAACAACAAGAAACAACTTTTGATCCTTAAATCACCCTTTTGAATTATTGAATAACAAAACTAAACTAATAAAACATACCTCAAAAATCCTATGATGGAGATGATGATAAGAGGTGCTTAATCAATTGTTCTTGCGATCAGAGCTAAGAAGAAAAAAATGGCAGCCCCCCTTGAGAGTATGTACGTATGTATGTCTGTTGTTTGTATAAGCTTCAAGAATGAGATATCATATATATCCATATCTATCACCTAATTGCAACTACGACGCTTGTACTTATTTAGCTTTTATTTTGACGGTTTTAACCCCTCTTGTTTCATAACACCTCCTAGTTTCAAATAGGCAGCCAATTATAATTCAACACTTATTTACTAATTTCTCTAATTAGGGAATTTCCAAATATTGGGTGTTACACAAATCTAATTGAAAACCACTAGCTTGAAGCCCAAGTAAAAAACCATAAATCCAATATCAATTGAAAACCACCAAAAAGAGCTTAATTGAAAACTTTCTTATCTATGGAACCAATTGAAAACTTCAACCATGCATCCAATTGAAAACTTCAAGTAGCAATTCAATTGAAAACCTCACCTATGTAACCAATTGAAAACTTCAAGTAGCAATTCAATTGAAAACCTCAACTAGGTAAACAATAGAAAACTTCAACTATGTAACCACTAACCACATGAAAACCATTAATTCAATGCCAAATCGAAAACCTTTCCATGTGTGTACATTGAAAACCACATAAGCAAATTGAAAACCTTAACATGTATCAAATTGAAAACTATGTTTTATGTGGCAATCGAAAACCATAATTCAAGAGTCCATCAAAAACCAATATACACATACATGTACACAATTACACTATCACAAGCATATGGATTGAAAATCAGCCCTCTACCCAATCACAATTCAATTCATCATCATTAGAATTCTTAATCCATATCGCAATTTAGTTACTGATATGGGACCGTAACCTACAACTTCCGGTTGATTAGCAGCTTAAGAACACCCGACCAGCCTTTGATTTTCTCGACTAAAATCACTCACTTCAATTCCTATTATACATTATTAGCGCCATCGATTATCATAGTTTTATGAATTTTAAGTTTAAACCACACAAAGTCTATTGATTTAGGGTTTTTGAATTTCTAACCACCGCCCCCCAAAAGCCTTGCAGTTCAGTCGACTAATCACTCATAAGCACCATGAAATTAACATTTTATCATGTATAAAGATATAAGACACTTACTTGAATGATTGAAATCACAAGCTACCTTGAATTATTGTTTCTTCTTCCTCCTACGTCGACCAAATCCACGAGAAAAGTACACCAAAAAAAACTGCCATAGCCAAATGACCCCCTAATTGGGTATTAACCCTAATGACATATTAGGCCCTTAAAATTACTTAGAATGCCTAAATGACATATTAGGCCCTTAAAATTACTTAGAATTCACGTACCCTAAATTGTAACAGTCGCGGTTTTCCTAATTTGAGATTTACAAAAACTTTTCTACTCAGTTAGATTCATCCCAACGGAAGACTTTAAATCACTACATTTTATTAAAATAGTTAAAACCGTTTTAAACACACATCAATATAAAAACCACCCGTTACTTCAAAATCAAACCATCGTTTAAAAACCTAATTCATTTCACAACTAAAAATCAGTTTCACAATCAACGCAAATACAAATAAACTACCCATCAACACCCCAACTCACAAAGCCACACATATCTAAGCAACTTGCACGAGCATAAGCCATATTTCAAAGAAACAAGTGTCATTTTACGCTTCGTGAATCAGCTTAGTTATCACCACAAAAGCATCACATTAAAACATTTATAAAACGGGTTCAGATTTAGGGTAATAAATCTAAGACCATAACTTGACCTACCCACATAATATCATAAATCACCGCATGGTCAAGTGTTATCACAAACATCTTTAAGTACGTCATAAAACATCATTTTCATCCTTTATGTCATTAACATCTCATGCATCACTTTTCATCACTTTTCATCATTTTATACGTCCTTTTTATTTGGGGTCTATCATTATACATTGCTATCATCGCCACCCCCAAATACCACATGCGTGCCTTGCAACCACTAGGATCCCAAGGTCTGTCTGCATTGGCACCACATGCGTGCCCGACAACTTTTAAGTTCCAAGGTCCCTCCGTACTGGCACAAGTTCACTAAGTGTGTCCAGCAAGTCTAGTACAAAGCAGCGTGCGACTCCCACCTGTACACACACTCCCGTAATCCGTTTGCTGTAGGCCTGTAGCTACTCCGAGATAAGTTGTTCAGGTAAAAGTATAACCGGTGCCCCCATCGTTAGGCCGTCCTTTCACCATCGTGGTGTTATGCATTCATTTTGACATCCGCTAGTCAAACACCACTCTAGTATACAAGCACATAAAGCACAAGTACACCATGTGTTGTCATGGTTATCAAGAAACCCGACAACTAATCATCGCTCTGCTAGCATATCCTATAAGGCACACTTTTCCTATTATGCATCATGTTACATCTTAGGAGTATGTCTACCCCCACCCCTAAATCATCATATCAGTTCAACATGGTCATCATTTTATATATCTATATTTATATATGCATGCACCACAAACATCATATAAATCAATTGTATATCATCACTAAATATTTAGCATGCATTTATAAACAATCATTTAGTCAATCATAGACATCCATATATATATATGTATATATATATATCATCTTAAAAACCGTTAATACTTTTCAAAATTGATTTTATCTTCGTGCTCGGTTTTATAAAATAACCGAACTCACCTCAATCAAGATAAGTAGATTAACTCATATATTGATTTGACAAGCTTCACACCTGGATAGTCGAATCCCGGTCTAAAATGCTCTAATAAACCTCTCAAAATCTAAAAAACAAAGCCAAAGTCGGATCTTAGCTTGTAATGGTATCACCGTACCTCTCGAGCCTTGAATACGCGCACTTATCAAAACCCGACACTACCACACGCTCTCTAACAAACACTACCTGACACATGTGACTTCTACCGACCTAACGCGTAGCGTCACGATCCCGAACCGAACAAATTGTTTTTCTTTGCATAATTAATTCATTTCTTAATAATAAATCTCAATAAATTTCTTTCCTTTATTTGTCCAAATAACTTAACATTATTAATTAAAAAAATCGGGTCATTACATAACTCATATACTAACATATAAAGGCTTTCTTGTCATACTTCAACCCCTTAAAGTTCATCATAAAACTCCTACAACACGCTTATAAAGAAAAAAGATAACCTAAAGTTATTAATCAAGTTAATGGAGAAGATTTAGGGTTGTTACAAAATCACCTAACTCAAAAAATCTATGAACCACATTTGCAACCTAAAATCAAACACACCTCATTCTTCTATAGATTCACATGAACCAAATACACGCCCAAAAACAAATAAACCTGAAAAATCACCTATTCGGTGTTCTCCAAAGTAAAATATGTGTGAACGAAAATTTGCATAAACAAACCTTGTTATTTAGGTCGTATGGGTTGTATGAAGAAAGATAGAGAGATTAAGCGTGAAGAGAGATTTGTAGTTGACTTAGGTTGCAACAGCGGTGGTCGGAGACTGAAGGTTGTGGTCGCGTAAAGAAACATACTTTATTCTTTGGTGACAGACCATCACCAACATAGATTTGAGAGATAAAATAAGATGCAAAAATAGGTGGTGGTGGGAGTATGGTGAATGGTGATGATGGTGAGAGATTGTGAGATTTTGGCTGCAATGGGTGTGGCATTTTGTCCTCGACCAACCAAATCACAACAAGATAGTTGCAATAAAACGAACAATTTTGACCGGAAATGAAAGAGAGGGAGGAGGGGAACGAGTGAGAAAGTGTGATATTTTATTTTTTTAAAGATTTTATAAAAATTGTAAATATTTAAAATGAATTAAAATCAAGACAAATGCTTAAATAATATAAATAAGAGAATTCTAGGTTTTTCAATTAACAAGAGTACAAGACAAGACATTGGTCTTCAGTAACCAAATAGGAAAAAAATCGTGTGAGAATGACGAGAACTATTTGTTAAATCATTAATGACTCATTAACAAGACATTTTATATATTTATCCAACCGTGAATTGTGTTCGGATGAACATTTATTAACGAGTGATACTTGATTTTTTCAAAATACATTTCATTAATGTGTCATTAATGAGCGCATCAATGAGCCCTTACAAATATTAGTTATTGATTTATTTTGATCAATGATTTGAATGATTCTCGTAGTTTTCGTACAAAAAACATTTCTCATTTAAACATTCCCGAACCAAATACGTAATAAGTTTGGGTCAAAAGAGTAAAACCCGTAATTCTAAAACCTTAAAGATCAAATTGGTAATTTGGATCAAACCACTTAAACTACAAATGTAATTTACGCAAGAAAGTATAGAATTATTTATAACAGACAAATTAAAGAAAAAAGTTAATCAAAATTTTCTTTTGTAATTATTTTCTAGTTTCCTCTTCTCCTTCATGAAAATATGAAATAGAAAAGAAAAAAAGACGCTTCCACGATCCAGACCCGATCTCAGACCGGCTTCACTCTCTCCGACGAAATCATCGCTGCAAATAACCATAATCCCCGGCGGATCCACCACCATCTTCTACCGTCGAACCACCGCACTTCAGTTAATTGAACCACCTAATTCACTATATCCGTGTAGGTCTTTCCGGATAGATCTGGGGGATGGCTTTTTCGGAAGCCGAATCCCGCCTCATCAACAACATCCTAGTCCCAGCCCTAGATAAAATCATCAAGAACAGCTCTTGGCGTAAACACTCAAAACTTGCTCACGAATGCAAATCAGTACTCGAACGCATCACTTCCGCCGAGAAACCCCCTCCTCCTTCGCCTACCGCCGACGACAATCAATCAGATGTTGACTCGTCACCCCAATCACCAGTCTCCGGCGTCCTTCATGATTCTGGCACCAACGAGCTAACCCTAGCTGAATCAGAATTCATCTTAAGCCCTATCATCAACGCTTGCTCTTCGGGAAATATCAAGATCGCTGAGCCAGCGCTAGATTGTATACAGAAGTTGATAGCTCATGGATATTTACGTGGTGAAGCGGACCCCACCGGTGGGCCCGACGCAAGGTTGTTAGCTAAATTGATCGAATCAGTCTGTAAATGTCATGATTTTGGGGAGGAGGGGGTGGAATTGTTGGTGTTGAAGACAATTTTGTCAGCAGTGACGTCGGTATCGTTGAGGATTCATGGTGATAGTTTGTTGCAGATTGTCAGGACTAGTTATGATATCTATCTAGGGAGTAAGTATGTGGTTAATCAGACGACAGCCAAGGCATCATTGGTGCAGATGCTTGTGATTGTGTTTAGGAGGATGGAGGCTGACTCATCAACAGTGCCAGTGCAGCCAATTGTGGTGGCGGAGCTGATGGAGCCTATGGAGAAGGGAGGAGATGGTGATGGTACAATGGCGGTGTTTGTTCAAGGGTTTATCAGCAAGGTTATTCATGGAATGGATGGGGTACTTAATCCAGGGACTCCTGTAGGATCCAGTGCTGGTGGAGGTGGGGTGCATGATGGCGCTTTTGAGACAAAGACTTCAACTGTAGAGTCGACAAATCCTGCTGATTTGTTAGATTCTACAGATAAGGATATGTTGGATGCTAAGTATTGGGAAATTAGTATGTATAAGACAGCATTAGAGGGGCGGAAAGGGGAACTGGCAGACGGGGAGGGTGATAGGGATGATGATATAGATGTTCAGATTGGGAATAAGCTGAGAAGGGATGCATTTTTAGTGTTTCGGGCTCTTTGTAAGCTATCAATGAAGACCCTTCCTAAAGATGCAATGGCAGACCCACAGTTGATGAGGGGAAAGATAGTTGCTTTGGAGTTGTTGAAGATCTTGTTGGAGAATGCAGGGGCTATTTTTAGAACTAGTGAACGGTACTTACTTATGCTCTGTTTTCGTCGTAGATGCTGATAGTTAGGATAATGACTAATTTAGTTTATGCCTCTTTAGCTTCTTTTATGTTGAAATTTAAATGTTGATGTGCTCTTTGAGGAATTAAGATCTGTGATGTAATGGCGGGACTTGTTGCATTGACAGTAACTTCTAGAAACAAATCCTATTAATGCGGTTTTGTTATGTCGAGGGCGGATAAGCATTTAAAGAGAACTAATATATTCTAAAATCTAAATCATATCATAAACATTTAAACATCTTTTGTGGCCAAACGATGAAGTATACTTAAATGTGTACATTTCGATCTGGTACGCACTTGCCTGAAAAATTCACAAGCTACATAAGATCACATGTTGACATAGACAATTTCATTATAGTTGATCGTCGTAAGACATCAAGGTCAAGAATAATTTGTGCATTCTAGTGGTGAAACCCTGTGATTTACCTTTTTAATGTATTAAAATTCACAATTTGTGTTTCATGCTCCATTCAAGGCACTCTTAAAATGGTTTTTATGGCTGTGTGCATCTGAGTGTTTTTGCTAAGACAGGAGCTATGTATACGTGAATATTAGGATTTTCGCTTGATCTAATGAGGTTCTGGGTCTAATCGTTTGCATTCCACAATTTGGGTCTGAGATTACTTTGGGAGTCAACTAGCGTAGTAAAGTTTCAAGAGAACTCTAAGCTTGAGAATTATGCGTGGAAGTCTTGGTTCTGGTCTGATAGAGTAGAGTAAGTATAATATTATGTAATATATAAGTGAGGCAATATTCCTATTTGGTTGCATTGTTATAAGGATTGGGTACCGAGTCACTCAGGTTTTGTTCCAACCATTGAATTGAACATTGCTGTTGCCTATTGGAGTAACCTTCGAATCATAAGGTTAACTTGAAATGTCCAGGTGGCATTTCAAGTGATATGGCTCCCAGTATTAAGTGCTAAAAACTTGGTGTGTGGGGTGGTTTTCTGGTTTTAGCGATTTGGTTACTATAGTTTTTCTTTTTTGATTTTTCGAAAGGCAATGGTTACTATAGTTTATTGTATAACACTGCATATAGTTATTCTTACCAGTATTACCATCCGAATTATTTTCCACTAAAATTATTTTTCTTACATGTAGTATCTTTTCTACTAGTCAATGACACCCCTAATATTTATTTTATCATTTAATCATTTCTTTTCTATTGTCCAATATATTTAATTTTACAGCTTAATCTATTTTACATATAGAAAATAAAATGAATAATTATCTTTTGGGAATTTGTTTTTTGTTTTAAAATCACCCTTGATTGCCATGATACAATTTTTTTTTTCCAAAAGGGATCTCCCACTTTAGCAGATTCCCCGAGTTTCCGTGGTCGTTTTCTATTCCCCCTGCTCATCCAACATGTTTACCAAGCAAGGATTGAATCTGGGTATCGTTTGAGACTTTTCAGTCATCCTACCACTAGGCCATCTTGGGATGGTTATGTTATTTTATTTTATTGATAATCTTTATGATGCATTATAGAATAAAAAACCCTACAATTTTGTCTGATTCTTCATTGGTAAGTGCACCAACTTTACAATGCTCTTCATAAGAACATATGATAGCTCTATTCAAAGATCCGTTGAAATACCTCAAGATACAGAGCATGGCATTGTAGTTTGAAATATATACATCAAGCAGACCGGCCATACTCACACGTTAAATATATGGAGGTATCGCACCTAGGTAGTATATTCAACGACTCATATCTGGCTCTGGTTCCCTAAAAACGTTCGTTTCACCTTGAGCTAATAAGCACACTTATGTCAATTATCAGAGTACTACTACTAGTATCATTACTTACCTTGCATCAGAAGTCAATAGTGATACATTTCTTTCTTTTCGAAGCTTAAATATCTCAAGCAATTTCCATGAATATGATCATTTTATCCCTTTTGCTTTGTATGTTCTTAGGCCTGTCCGTCATGAACATAAACAATTGTTATGATTATTTATTAGTTGGTGCTTGTACTCGATAGTTGCTTATCTGAGAAACATGTCATTAAGTAAAACTAGAGATTTGATAATTTTGATGCATTTTATAAACACAACGTTTCTGAAATCATGCATAACATGTAAACAATTCATATACCTTTTGAAGTGGACATTAGTGTCCCGCCATTAAATTCACTTTTGGTCCCAATCATATCTACAAAACGCCCATTCCTAATTATATGGGTCACATCGCCTCATAGATTTTATATACTATTACTATTTTGATGTTTCTTGCTGTTTGTACCCCTTTTCCTCAGGCGTATCAATGAAAGCATGTTCACATTCTGTACTTTCATGTTGCTCATGTATCTAACATTTGATAACATTTATATAAACAACTCAAAGAGACCCTTTCAATGCCATATGGTTATTACTGCTTGTGGTTAGAGTGCCTCATTTGACTTGTTTACCAAAAATCAGAAAAAGCATGTGTGAACCTTTTATCCTTTTCTTTTGGTAAATGGAGTAGGGAAAGAACTCAGCATAATACGCCCAAACAATTCATCATACAACCTTATTTAATAATTAATCCGAATTCATAACAACATTTGATCACAAATCTCGACATTTACTTTCCTTAACTATTCCACTGAATATGCACATTCATGATTCTACTCCTAATAATTTTCTAATTTTAGAAACCTATACCAACAGCAACAAAGAATTTAGAAGTTTTTAGATGATTCAGTCTTCTCTTGGCTTGGCTATAGGGGAGGTAAGATATAGCTGTCATACCTCTACTCATGGGTAGAGAGGCTGCCTCTTGAAAGACCTCCGGCTTTTTTGGTCACTTAGCTGTATTTAAATCATTAATTGATGCGCTGATGATATAATACATCATTAACTCCATGTGTTACTTCTATCGATGTATACAAGTCTTGTAAATTTTAACGATGATGTTTTGGGTATCCTTAATACGTGTTCGTCATCTTTTTTGAAATGATGATTTATCTTATTTTCGAGTCCATCATATTACATTAATCTCTTTTTGATACTTGTCCAATAAACATATAGTCTCATAAAATCTCGATAGTGATGTTTTTTCTGTGGTCAATTTATCGTCTTTCCACCAAGACCGTAATACCAAGTCAATATTTTCTTGTCAGCTCATCGCTTTTACATTTCTAAAATCGAGGACATTACAATTTAACTTTCTCGCTTGGTGTCTTTGAGGGTCATAACCATCTGGGGGTAAGGGTTCCTGATATTGCAATATTTCACAGGCAATTTGGCTTGCACCCTAGTTATCTCTTAAAATCTACCAAGATGGTGACGCCTCTATAGCAAATATAACTTCTGTCCTAGGTATGTGACCTAAAACAATCTCCCAATAATTCGCTTAGTTCCTTGGTGCCCTGTCTATCTTCTGCATAAAATACTAGCGCCAGTTGCTTGCTCTCTTGATGTCTAGAACGTTCACCCAATTACTTATTAATAGGTCGAGAAGTGTTATGTTCTATATCTACTAGGTCATGTGGGTTAAATTTAAAAATTAGCTTAAAAGGAAATGGCCATGTGGATCAAACAACTTGAAAGCCTTAAGCAGTGGATTATATAATGCATAAAACCTCCTCAAAAATTTTATATAATGATTTAGATTATTATTTGTAAAATATAGTTTTTGTAAACAGATTTGAGACACTAGTTATTATAAAAAAATTACAATTTTTGGACAAGTAGTGTTTTGGATCAATCCAAGTTGACCCCTTTGGACCTGTACAAAAGTTACTTGTTTGTACAAAAGTTCCTTTAAGTCATTAGAACTTCTGAGAAACAGCCAAACCAATCCCTAGAAGTGTAGTTGAGACCATACAAAGAGTGAAGAAGGAGACAGACCTTAGAAGTCTCTTTCTCAATTGTGCATCCGGCTTCGCTTCCTAAGATATGGTCATAGGTTACAGTCTGTTAAAAAGAACCAGACAACCTTCATCTTTCTTCTATATAGTAAGGTTAATGAGTTTTGGTTTTGTGGAGTAAGATTATATTTAGAATTCATAGCCAGAAAAGTCCTTGATGATCTTTTATCAAGGAACCAGGTGACTGATCCAGTCTTTTAACTTTTAAGAAACCTATACCAATATTAACAATATATATGTATCCAATGACCTGATTTGTTGCTTGTCATCTGATTCCTTTTTGGCACATTCAATGATTTAAACCTGTTTTTATCATATAGGGGTTTTGTAATGATTTTAAACTGCTTGCGTTGTTACTGTAGATGTTCTTCACTTGCATGCTAAACTTCTGTTTTCTTTTCATTCTGGAACAGATTTTTGGGAGCTATTAAGCAGTACTTATGCTTGTCTTTGCTGAAGAACAGTGCATCAACCCTTATAATTGTATTTCAACTCTCTTGCTCAATTTTCATTAGCTTGTTGTCAAGATTTAGAGCTGGATTGAAGGCAGAAATTGGAGTATTCTTTCCTATGATTGTTCTCAGAGTTCTAGAAAATGTTGCTCAACCTAATTTTCAGCAGAAGATGATAGTTCTGCGATTTCTTGAAAGACTATGTGTTGATTCTCAGATTTTGGTTGACATATTTGTCAACTATGATTGTGATGTCAATTCATCTAACATATTTGAAAGGTATGGTTCTATTGCTTTGTACTCATCTTCCATTATGAACTATACGCAGATTGCACACTCAAGCAATGTCTATTTATCAAATATTATTAACACATTGACGTTTATTCGGATCCCCTTGAAAACTGCAATGTTGAATTTGGTTTTTTTAGAACATTGAAGTGTTTCAATTTGTACCACTGTTATATAATTTTCATAGAATGGTCAATGGTCTTCTCAAGACTGCCCAAGGGGTTCCACCTGGAGTTGCGACTACACTTTTGCCGCCTCAGGATATTACCATGAAGATGGAAGCTATGAAGTGCTTAGTGGCGGTTTTAAAATCAATGGGAGACTGGATGAACAAACAATTGCGCATTCCCGATCCTCATTCTGCAAATAAAGCTGAGTTGGCAGAGAACAATCCCGAAACCGGAAATCCTCCAATGGAAAATGGGTTTGCAGCCGAGCATGAGCCTGTTGAGGGATCAGATTCTCATTTGGAAGCGTCCAATGAAGCTTCAGATGCTTCAGCTATTGAGCAACGTCGGGCTTACAAGCTCGAACTTCAGGTAAATATTTATATTCTTAGAGAGACTTGAGGACTTTTACCTTTGTGTTTTTTCATCTAGGGCTGCAAGTAAGTCAAGCTTTATATAAAGTCATTCAAGTCATTTGATTCGATCTTTATGGAGTTCAAACTTGAGTACAAACAGCAAGGTCGAAATAACAAGTTGAGCTCGAGCTTATAAGGACTCGATATAAATTTTATCAAGTTGGGTTTGAACATAATTTTTTATGAACAAATTTCAAGCTATTCTAGTTCCAGCCTACATCATGAAGGCTGCTCGAGCTCAGCCTAAGGTGGTAAGCACTCAGGCTCGAGCCCGGGTCCATGCTTTTGCAGCCCTATGTTCTTCCATTTTGTTTTTTTAGGGATCTAATGTAAGATAATGGCAGGAAGGTATCTCTCTTTTTAACCGGAAACCTAAAAAAGGCATTGAATTCTTAATCAATGTGAATAAAGTGGGGAATTCACCTGAGGAAATAGCAGAGTTCTTAAAAAATGCATCTGGTTTGAACAAGACTTTAATAGGTGATTATCTTGGGGAAAGAGAAGATCTACCCCTGAAAGTAATGCACGCATATGTGGATTCATTCGACTTTCATGGTATGGAGTTCGATGAGGCAATCAGAACCTTTTTACGGGGATTTCGGTTGCCTGGCGAGGCACAAAAAATTGATCGAATTATGGAAAAATTCGCTGAACGTTACTGCAAATGCAATCCAAAGGCGTTCATCAGTGCTGACACAGCATACGTGCTTGCTTACTCTGTTATAATGCTCAATACTGATGCTCATAATGCCATGGTCAAGAACAAGGTATCATCATTGAGGTTACTAGAGGTCCTCTGTAATTCACATTGATTTTGATCTTGAAAGCTAATAGCAAATATGCTTATGTTTCCAGATGTCAGCTGATGATTTTATAAGAAATAATCGTGGCATAGATGATGGAAAGGACTTACCTGAGGAGTACCTAAGATCATTGTATGATCGCATATCAAGAAATGAAATCAAAATGAAAGAAGATGATTTTGCCCTTCAACAGAGGCAGTCCGTAAACTCCAACAGGATTTTGGGATTAGATAGTATATTAAATATTGTGGTGCGTAAGAATCCTGAAGAAAATCAAACAAGTGATGATCTTATGCGACATATGCAAGAACAGTTCAAAGAGAAAGCCCGCAAATCAGAGTAAGATGAATTATCTATATATATATATATATACACACACATAAAACTATTGAACCAAGGTCATATTTGGGTTACGGTTTGTTTGGAACTGTATTTGTTGCTTAACTAGACATCAATCGGACAGACTTTCTTGTTTAATATTTCACTTAACTTGTTTTTCATAACTTTCCAATTGCGTTGGCTATCTGTAGGTCAGTTTACTATGCTGCAACAGATGTGTTTATACTTACATTCATGATAGAGGTGTGCTGGGCTCCTATGCTAGCTGCCTTTAGTGTTCCACTTGACCAAAGTGATGATGATATAATAATAGCTCAATGTCTAGAAGGCTTTCGTTCTGCTATCCATGTTACAGCAGCAATGTCCATGAAGACACATCGAGATGCTTTCTTGACATCACTTGCAAAGTTTACTTCCCTCCATTCACCAGCCGATATAAAACAAAAGAACATCGAAGCTATCAAGGTTTTTCTCGCATATTATTAACTTATAAGATATTTAAATTTTACAATCTATTAATTCTTTTTTGAACTTTGCAGAACCAATTCTTACTATTTTCTTTATTGTTTCAAAGGCAATAGTTACAATTGCAGATGAAGATGGGAATTATCTACAAGAGGCCTGGGAGCATATCCTGACCTGTGTTTCTCGTTTTGAGCATCTGCATCTATTGGGAGAGGGGGCTCCTTCAGATGCCACTTTTTTTGCTGTTAATCAGAATGAATCTGAGAAGTCAAAACAAACAAAGTCAAACATCCTTCCTGTTCTTAAAAAAAAGGGAGTTGGGAGGATGCATCAAGCAGCTGCAGCAACAAGAAGAGGCTCATATGATAGTGCTGGCATTGGTGGTAATGCTTCTGCAGGTATTACACCAGAGCAAGTGAATAATTTGGTTTCTAAGTTAAACATGTTGGAACAAGTTGGCGAAATGAATCATATATTCATAAGGAGTCAGAAACTTAACAGCGAGGCAATAGTTGACTTTGTGAAGTCACTTTGCAAGGTGTCTATGGAGGAACTACGATCCACATCTGATCCACGAGTGTTTAGCCTCACCAAAATAGTTGAAATTGCGTATGGATCTTAATCTTCTGTTTCAATTAGTTACCTAAACGATACTTATACTTCTCTTTATGAGGTGGCAATATTGACCCATTTATTAATGAATGAGTTACTGGTTGGAATTTATCTCAATCGGGTCAAATCAAGTGATTTAGCTAAAAGCAGAGTGGGTCAACCAGGTTGGAAGTCACACAAAGCCTATTTTCTTTATGCATACAACCTCCTGAAATGGTCTTTACAAAGATCTACATTATTTTTGTAATAATGTTGTTTTTGTAATTATAATTGAAGGCAATAATAATTTCAAAAAATGGACAAAAAGTGTGTTGGTCAACCCAACTCAACCTGTTTCAACTCGTACTAAATATGATCCATGTCAACCCTACCCTGTTTGACCCGTTACTACCAACCACCTGACCTGCCCATCCAGTTTTTTCACTGTATGTAACCTGTTATTTATTTTTCTTGCGCAGTCACTATAACATGAACCGCATTAGGCTTGTCTGGACAAGCATCTGGAATGTACTCTCTGATTTTTTTGTGACAATAGGTTGTTCTGAAAACCTATCGATTGCAATATTCGCTATGGATTCTTTACGCCAACTATCTATGAAGTTTTTGGAAAGGGAAGAGTTGGCTAATTACAATTTTCAGAACGAGTTCATGAAGCCTTTTGTGATTGTCATGCGCAAAAGTAGTGCTGTGGAGATTAGAGAACTGATCATCAGATGTATTTCTCAAATGGTTCTATCTCGTGTCAACAATGTTAAGTCAGGATGGAAAAGCATGTTCATGGTATAATTGCCTCTCATATTCTCCACATTTGTTAAATTTACTTTTTTTTGAATAATGTTTTATGTAATTTCTTATTATGGGAAAATTACCAGGTCTTCACAACAGCAGCTTATGATGACCACAAAAATATTGTACTCCTTGCCTTTGAAATGATAGAGAAGATAGTGCGAGATTATTTCCCATACATAACAGAGACAGAAACCACAACTTTTACAGATTGTGTAAATTGTCTGATTGCATTTACAAGCAGCAGATTTGATAAAGATATTAGTCTCAATGCTATTGCTTTCTTGCGTTTATGTGCTGCAAAACTGGCTAAAGGAGATCTAGGATCCTCCTCAGTGAATAAGGACAAAGAATCTCTATCTCCACTTTATGAAAAAAAAGATAGGAGATATGATAATGGAGATTTGGAAGATAAAGAAGGCCATCTCTACTTCTGGTTTCCTCTATTAGCTGGTAAGGGAAAATATCTGCCTTTTTAGCACTTTGCTTTTTTCCCGCATCATTTTTGATCAACTAATATTCTAATTTAAGGTGGTATTTGGTACGATGGAATCATAGAAGGAATGGAGTGGTTCATTCCACTGGAATCAAGGATAAAGCAGTTTGTTTTATTTGGACAACTGTGATTACTTCTATTTTGTTGATCTTCATTCCATGGGGGCAGTGGGGGTTGTTTTTCCGATTCAATTATCATCTTTGGTTGGCTTGTAGGAATAAAAATGGTTTCCATAAAATTTTCTTACATTATATAGACACAATATATAATTAGACTTCTACTTTATCAATGTTAGTAAGAGTTATTGAGAAATTTTGCTTATATTTTTTATATATTATTTAATAAGAGTTATCGAGTTTTAGATTCAGATAAAACAAAATAAACATAATGAAAGCTCATTTGAACCTCAAAAACAATTATAAGAAAAAAAATGTTTGTTAGTTATTGATGGTAATAAAGAAAGCACTATAAGTTAAGTTCTGGAATTTTATTAAAGATCAAAAGGAAAAAAAAAAACCAAAAATGAACTGGCTCTGGTTGTAGTTTACATTCCAATTTGTTCTCTAGTTCCTTAATACTAAATGTTGCAAGTATTATTTTTCTCCAAATATGATCAACTAATCTAAGTGTTTGTGTTTCCATAGGGTTATCAGAACTTAGCTTTGACCCAAGGGCAGAGATTAGGAAGAGTGCCCTCGAGGCACTATTTGATACATTACGAAACCACGGTCATCACTTTTCTCTACCTTTGTGGGAAAAGGTATTTGATTCCGTCCTATTTCCAATCTTTGATTATGTTCGGCATGCCATCGATCCATCTGGTGAAAACTCTTCCGAACACGGGTTTGATGCTGATGTGGATGAGCTTGATCAGGACTCTTGGCTATACGAAACATGTACACTTGCACTCCAATTGGTTGTCGATCTTTTTGTTAATTTCTACGACACTGTGAATCCACTTTTGAGAAAGGTGTTGACATTATTAGTAAGTTTTATCAAGCGTCCTCACCAAAGCCTTGCTGGTATTGGAATTGCTGCATTTGTTCGTTTGATGAGTAATGCTGGGGAATTGTTCTCTAATGACAAGTGGGTTGAAGTGGTTTCGTCGTTAAAAGAAGCAGCGGATGCAACACTTCCTGATTTTGGGTTTCTTTTAAATAGAGATAATTTAGTTTTGAACTATGAAGATGTTTCTACTAGACAAAGTGATGGGGTTTCTGCTGAGTCTAGCATGCAGGATGAAGATTTGAGGAGGGACCGTTTATATGCTTCCATTTCTGATGTCAAATGTCGTGCTGCGGTTCAACTTCTATTGATCCAGGTGGGTTACATTTGTTTTGATTATTAGATGTTCGCGAATCGTTTTATTTTGCTTTTACTGTGGTGTAGAGGTAGCAATTTCAACCCGGTTACTCATAAACGGGTCAATATGCAATAGTATGCTCTATTCCTAATGTGTCAGGTAAATGAAGCTAAAAGAGAAACAGGTCAAATTGGATTGAAAGTCACCCAAAGTATTTTTTGATACTTACAGCCTCTTAAAGTCATTTTATTCACGAAGTTAGATGAGTAATGTAATAACATAGTTTTTGTAATCAATTTTAATGCATTATATAATTTTTGTAGTGATATTTAATGTATTATATAGTTTTGCAATCATATATAACACATTAACTAGTTGTAAATAATGGACAAAAGATGTCTATGGGTCAACCCAACCTGACACATTTCGCCCTATACTTTAAAAACCGAACCCGTTACCTACCCCAACCAACCTGCTCATTTTGCCATCTTTACTCTGATGTTAAACTTAGCATGAAAATTTTGTTTGGACTGGAATGTTTTTAGGAGTGCCTTAATGCGGAAGGTTTCTTTTTAAGGTTCGTCTATCTTTTTGATAAAAGCAGCAGAGTGTTATATAGTTTTGCTATTGATTTCAGGGATGTGGAGCGCGCCATGCGTTACCTTTTTCTGGATCATATTAACATGCTTGTCATTTACATGTTTTAATTGCACTAGTTATGCACTGTAGGAACAAAGTTGGAGATCATTTGTAACTATTTAAAAGTAACTAAATTACTGATAGCTGAGATTGCGACTTATGGCATATCTAATCAGATATAAGTTTAACTGCTAATTTATATGCTATGATGGTGACCTTCAACTTGTTAAGCTGACTTAAGTGTGTAAGCTTTATCAGTTTCATCTAATAAATCATTAGATAGAAATATAGAATGATATTTGATATATATTTGTCTAAACTTGGCAGGCAATTGTAGAGATCTATAACATGTATAGACCTCAGCTATCAACAGAGAACATTCTAGTCGTTTTTACAGCTGCTCGTGCAGTGGCAAGTCATGCCCACAAGATAAATGCTGATGCCACATTGCGTTCTAAGCTACAAGAGCTTGGCTCAATGACACAAATGCAAGACCCACCATTATTACGCCTTGAAATCGAGTCCTATCAAACGTGCCTCACATTTGTGCAAAACCTTGCAGTGGACCGACCTCCATTTTATGAGGAATCAAAAGCCGAGTCTCAACTTGTCGATCTCTGCCAAGAAGTCTTGAAATTCTATGTTGAAATTGCACGACCTCCGCGTTTGACTGAGTCAGCTTCTAACCGGTCCCACTGGTTGATACCATTAGGATCCGGGAGAAAGAGAGAACTGATTGCACGTGCACCTCTTATTGTTACAACTTTGCAGGCAATTTGTAGTTTGGGAGATTCTTCGTTTGAGAAGAATTTATCCTACTTTTTTCCTCTGTTTTCAAACCTTATAAGTTGCGAGCATGGATCCAGTGAGGTCCAGGTGGCCCTTAGTGAGATGCTCAATTCCTCGGTGGGTCCTGTTTTGATGCGGTCATGTTGACACAGTACCCTCAGATTTTGAGATGTGTAATACTAATACCATTGCAGTTTCTTTGCCTTAATTTTTTATCATTTGAAAATATTGTTCATAGTGTAAGAAAGAGTTAGGAAGCTTTTTGATTGCTTGGTGTCTGAAGGCTTGCTTCCACATAGGATTTGTAGGCTTGATTTTTGTTGTATCTCAATCAAACTTTATGTGTTAGAGATTTAAAAGAATGATTTTAAGTAAAACAAAAGTTGCATCTTTTTCAGTTTTCTCCATGCGATGCTCTTTTGCAGGATATATGGCTATATGCCCAAAGAATCAAGAGGGATTACACACAATACAGGTATTATTTATTTTCCAATACATCTGCTTTTTGTTTGTTTGGTGGTTTTAATTGTGCTTTTGATAGCTAGGTAATGCTCTTCACTGCTACCAAACTCTCATCTTGAATTCAGATTTGAGTTTTACTGATGTTAGTTGACCCCAAATGGTTGTCTTGGATTTAGGTAATGCCATTTGATTGCGTCAATGATCCCCGGCTTCTTCATGGTCTTGACTCGACAACATACAAAATGCAATGGCAACACTACTTGTTTTCCCATCTCATATAAAGTTACGAGCCCGGTGCATGAGGTTGCTATGCGATTGAAATTTTTTACCTTATAATTATTCTTTTTGAATTTCATAAGTATCTAGTGTACTAAACATAGTCATGGCAAGATGACCTAGTGGTTAGTGGTAGGTGGCTTGAAAGTTTTAAAAGAGACTTGAGTTCATTCATCGCTCCGGATGCCCACGACTAGGGAAAGGGTATGACCGTATGCATCAGAACATAGTTTGACTCCTCCGTAAAACCGGTTGAAGTGGAAAACCCCTTTTAAAAGAATAAAAAACTAGTGTAGGAAACAATTATAACAAGAATCTTGATTTTTTTTTGAATAAAACATTAGGGGTAATAAGCTTTTGAAAACATATTATGTGGATTATATAGTGTAGGACCCGTGGTATCAAGTATCAATCTAATATCGAAGCAATCAATACACAATTATGAAGTTCTTGAATATGTATATGATACGTACGTGAGAACCCAAATACGGCCAAGAACAAACGATATACGATTGAATGAATGCTTGCTTGTTTAGGGTTTACAAATTTGTATTTATACCCCTTGAGTATTTACATAATGAACCCTAGACTATTGATAATGTCATAAAGACTCTAAACTAATATAAACGTCACTAGAATGTAATGAACATAATAAAGGATCTAACATATAGCTTCTTTATCAACATTACAAGTGATAATGAGCATTCGAACACCTCCAAATATAATTTCATTTAATAGCTTTGGAGTAGTATGGTGTGTTGTGAGATGCAACTGACAAGTGGGAAATATAAAATCATGAATATAGAGACAAAGATGGGTTGAGTGTTGCACTCTATGATGCCTGGAGCCTTCTACGGTATGGCCTTGTGTTATCTTTTCGTAATATTCATCTTGTTTTTAAATAATATTTGGTTGTTTATTTAAAGTTTATTATTATGCACTTTGCTTCTGTTTTGACCTCTAGTTAGGAAGTAACATTGAATTAAGTATTTGACTTAGGTCAATAAGTTATGTTATTATTATCCAGTTATCACTTCTGATTATCTAAACTGTCTAGAGCCTTATCTGGTTCATTGCAATTGAAAGGAATTAAAATCTTGAAATCCCACCACTTCCTTGTCTTAAAGGATATTGACATTCCTTAGCAAACTTGATTACCAAAAACTATTGAACCCATCATTGGATTCAAACCAAACCTTGTGTTCATCATTCCCTTCCTTTAGATCTTGTCATCATCGGAACGTCATCACCTGTTGTAGTCGATTTCTGTTCATCAACTTCTATTCATTATCGATCTCTAGTTATTGGCTTCACCGGTCACTTTGATTTCTATTCTCCGACTTTTGATTTCTGCTCATTAATTTCAATACATTGCCGTCGATTTCCTGCATCATTTTGTGACATCGACATTTGATTTTACTATAATCATGTTCATAGTTTTTGTCCTCTCGATCACGTACATCGTTTGCAAATCCGAGTTCTAATCTCCATCAACTTTATGGTGATTTTTAGTGCAAACTTGAGTTTTTATCTCCATAGTTTGCAACTTAATTCACATTTTAATTCAGAGTTTTACCAAATGAATTGAATTATATTTTTATGAGATCCCTGTTTCAATTCCCTCCCAATTTCAATTTCTTGTCTGAAAGAATTCAATTCCTAAATGGTGGTCCAATCATGGAAGGTACTTCAAATCGAATAAAGGCGTGAGCGAGCGAGCTTATGTGCCGTCACTAACATATTTTGCTCTAATTGGCAACGAGACAATATTCCAAGTCTTAAAAAAAAAAAAAACTCCTAACGAAATACACTCAAAGTTTAAGCTATATTTTAGTTTAACCGTTAAACTTTATTTTCAAATAGTTTGAACCTATAAGTTTTATTTAAAATCAATTGAAAATAAAGTTCAACATTGACATACTTAAAAATAAAGTTTTGGGGTTAAGCTAAAATAGAACTTACGGGTGTTTGGGATTGCGATTTGAAAATAGATTATGCGTTTTTAATAATCAGAATCAGATAATCAGCTGTAAGAGAAC
>JAUEJL010004552.1:0-10304 GCA_032274825.1 Drosophyllum lusitanicum | reverse complement strand
GGGAATTCCTTGGAATTGGATTCCAATTCCTAATGAATCCCAAGGATTCCATCAAACCAAACAGCACCTAAGGCTGTCAATTTGGGTTGGGACGTTGGGTTCGTGTTATCGGGTTCGGGTCAGTTTCGTGTCAACTCAATTTCGACCCATTTATTTTCGTGTCGACCCATTTAAGCCAAATGTCGTCGATGAGTATTTTTTCGGTTTTCGAATACGATTTTCTATTTCAACTACGATTTTCTTTATCAATCTTTCAAATTATATGTTTGTTTTCCAACTTTCGGTAATAATTTCGAAAATGATTTTTGTTTATATTTTAACTTCAATATTCAATGTTCTTTTCGATTGTATTCGAACTTTAAATTTGGTATTTGTTTCGGTTTGATTTGAATAAAGAATGTCATTGAACAACCGAATAATTTAAAATTACTTACCATTAAATAGAATTATGAATCGAATTCAAAATACTAAAGTATCACTTATCAAGTAATCAAATGTAAAAGTATCAAAATCATATAGTCAAAATAACAAGTACTAAAATGACGTGCTATTATTTTAACTATAAGTTTTGTATTGTTTATTTTAAGTTTTTTTACGTTTAAGAGTTTTGTACTTTTGTTTGGAGAGTTTTATTGCCCTGGGATGCCACACCCTCATTTGAATTTACAAACTTCTTTTCAAAATTTATTTATAATGTTATAATTTTATCCTTAAACGGGTTATATGGGTCACTTTCAGGTTGACTCTAACCCGACACATTTATTTCCATGTCGATTTCATGTTAACCCGCTTTTGACCCGTTTCAGGTTCGTGTCACTTTTTCGTGTTGGGTTCGGATCGACCCACAAATTGCCAGCCTTACTCAACACGACCATGTCTCTTTAGTCTTTCCATCTTCAACCTGTAGAACCGAATTCCATAAAAATATGCCATAGGTTTGTTAGTGTTTTTTGTTCAAACACATATTTGCAAAACAAACACCTTTGTGATTTAAGGGTTTACGAATCTAAAGTCTTGTTTGTTTTTCTAAGATAAGCATTTATTCTAAAAAAACGTCTACATGAGCTTCGACATGACCATTATCCTCGTCTAGCATCGAAATTATATTAAAAATTTTAACCAGCAAGAAAAGAAAAGCTAGCCGATTGCCAATGAATACCAAAAAAGAAATCAAGTAAAAATGATTAAAGTTGTATTGAAGTAAATACATTTTGCAGGCAACTCCACAATGTGATATTGAATCTCAGGTACTCTCATTCTCATTAAATTAGGCCTTCAAAGTGGTTATCGTTTTTTTTTAATTGCATTTAATTGGAGAACTTTGTCATGTTATTACTTATTAGGGAAATTTCAACAAGTCTTCTCTTTCCTACAAATGATGAAGTGAACAAGATTTCAAATGATCAAGTGAAAGAAATTCTGCCATGAGTGATTGGTGTTGTAACCCTTATTTTTGTTTTTAATTGTTTTAAGCTCCTAGGCACTTTTGTTTGTAATTTGATTATTCTTGTACTTCTTTGGTTCTAGCGTCTTGCTAGACCCTGGTTTTATTTATTTATAAAATTTCTTTCAGACGCTCTTGGGGTAAGTGATGGCCATGCCAAAACTCTACCCTTGAGTTTTCCTTTTGCGGTTCAAAAAAAAAAACATGTTTCTTGTACATATATATAAACATCTCAAATTATTGTCGTACGTATTGAAGAATTAAATACACTCCTAAATTATTAGTAAAAAACGATGACGTGTCAAGATATGATTTGTGTAAATTAATGATCTCCTCCGGCCAATGACAAAAGCAGATCTACTAAATGCAATCTAATCTAAAAATTTATTCTACTACGAAGAAGGTACACGCAAAATTAAAATCGAAGAATTTGATTTAAATAACCGCTGTTGACAAAGACGTATTTAGTAATTTTAGAGTGGTGGTCCTCTCCTCTCTATAGAAAGTTGCTCATATAAAATTAACCAGTAGACATCAACCAGTTAAATATTTTTATTTCAACCTATTTTATCATATTTTTATAACGGCAAACCCACGTATCCACATAATTTGTATATATTCTTGACAAAATTTGAACCATTAACCACATAGAGGAAGGAATACATTAATCACCCATTAATACTGCTAGTCTTTTTCCCTATTTTATCATCCTACTTCAAATTCCTACCTAATCAATGATTGACAAATGTAATCTTGTCTATTGATTTGATACTTATCACGATAAAATGAGTAATAAGATATGTAGAAATATTTATTAGGAGGATATAAACCTCTCACGAACTAAACATATATATCTGAAGATGGCAAAAGATAAAAGAGACTATATTTTGATATTATAATACGAAAGTTTTCTTTCTTTATTTTTTATATTTTTACCCTTTCTTAAAAAAGTCGTTTAACATTGATTAGGTTTAAAAAAGTTTTCTTTCTTTATTATATTAAACATATTTATTTTTTATATGTTTAATATAATACTAAACATATTATATTTTTATATTTTTATATCTAGGAATATTGTACTAATAAGCTTCCAACGGAAAAAAAAATGATACGAGTTTCAGGGTTTATGTTTAAAGTTCTGAAGTAGAGCTGATTGTAAACTGATTTTCTAAAAAATCAAGTACTCTCTAAAATCTACACGTATTCGGATGTGTTTTAAGGGTATGGACTCATTTTTGTTAGTTATTTTAGTGTAATAGAAGAATTCTAGGGCCGGTCTTAGAGAGTTTAAGAGATGCTTACGAGCATGACCTATTATCTATTATGGGTCCAAAATTTTATCGACATGTAATATTACATATACTCATTTATGGTTGAGAATTGTTATCAATTGTTATTTGGTGCTTAAAAGAATAAAAATGCTGTTTTTTGCTTAGGATTGTTGTTTAATGCTAAAAACGTTGTTTGAGTGTTGAAAAATGTAGTTTTAGGACATATTTTTACTGAATTCCACAATGCCTCTGAAATATCGGGACTGGCCCTAAAAGATTCAGGCAAAACTTGGTAACGAGTGAGTGGTCGAAGTACACGCTCGTTCAAGTCTTAGGCTCACCCAAAATAGTGAGGGTTGAGAGGGCTCAACTAAGTGCGAATTTGATCAATATGTTAGATTGTACTGATCTAGTGTGCCTATATTCAGCGAGATCAATTTCCTCTTCGGATGATGAAGATGACAATGACGACATTTTTGTGTGTTGTAGAAGAGAGTTTAAGAGAGAGAATTGTTAGTAGTGTGAAAAATGAAATGGAGAAGGTTGGTATTTATAGGAGTAAAGAAAGTAAAACCAAGACACCAACCAGCAAGATGAATGGCCCGCAAGTTGGGGGCAATGGTGTTTAGGCTAATCTAGTGGCTCTTCCATGGCCTCTCACGAGACCGATGCCAGTGGTCTTAGAATATGAGGAGTTCTAGACTCCTCTTTCTCCTTTCAAACTAGAAAATACTCATATTTAATACTTATTCTCCATCTTTCAACCCTTTTTAATTTAAATTACTATAATTATATTTCATTTATCTAACAAAATCAAGTACTTAAATTGTTATTTGCTTCCTTATAATTATTGGATTTAGATGAAAATAGGTTTACGTATATACTCATTGTTAAAAAGTCGGTCACAGAGGTGATCATAAAACCGTTGAAACCGACCAAACCACCCAAACCAAGGCTAAGTTGCCAATTTGTCCAGTTTGAGAAGTGCAACGTCAAACGATGATCTCCAACCGACTTTAATGGTTTGGTTCACCATTTTTATTTGAAATTAACCATATAAACCGGACCGAATTGATACACACACAAACGCATGCGCATACACATATATATAAACTTTTAGTTATATTATAGTTTTCTTGTATTTTAAAGTAGTACTTTATGATTGGAGTATTTCTAAATTAACTAAGAGCATCTCCAATGGAAGTTTTATAGGAGTTGGACGAGAGTTGTATGAGAATTGTATAGAGTGGGGAATGAGTTGAATGAATAAGGAGTTTTGTATGGTTGTATGGGATTTGGATAGACCCCACTCTTATTTATTTACTTTTTTTGGACAATTAAAAAGTTTTATAAATAAATAATTTTAATACAAATCCAATTTCTATATATTTATTTAATAGTTTATAAACTTAGTTAAATAAAAAAATTTAATTTAAAAAAATTTGATGTACGTATATTTTAAATATTTTTTTATTAATTATTATTCATTTAATTATTTTATTTTCTAGGTTTATTACTTTTTAATTAGTGGGTTTAGTCTCGTAATTTTTATTTATTACTTTCATATTTTTATTTAATGTAGATTTTTTTTTTTGAAGTTTTGGAATATTTTTGTAAAATTATATATATGATGCTAATGTGGAAATCTATTAAATTTTGTAAAGTTTAATGGACTGTGAAGATTAAATAGTAAAGTTGTATAGATAGTGGAACGTTGATATGGCAATCCATTAAGCTCTTTTAGAGTTGTACGGAGGAGTATCAAACTCAAAGTTCTAAATACTTCTATAAGATGGTTGTTGAACTTGAAGCTTTCACGTATAACCAAATAAAGAATAAAATGTAAGTTAAAAAACCTAGGTTTTTATAGTTTGGTCTATTTTTGGTTTTACTAGTTTAATAGTTCAGTTTGGTGAAATATTTATTGAAATCGATATTGTAGGTTTGCTTTCCATTTTTAACAAAAACCAGCCAGACCGAACCATTAACACCCCTAAATATGTGCAAATACTCGTTGAATGTGTCGGTGGCGGTGTCATATGCTAATTGTCCTATGGAGAAAGTGCATATTTTTAGCAGGCTAAAACTCTTTCTACTTCTTGCATCTGATCTATGTGTAAATATGGTGATGCGTTTGGTAAGTCACCAACTATTTGGCAATATAAATCATTTCTCACAGTGTACTGTCTTCTAAACAGGATTCATCTTAAACCGGATTCATCTTAATACATTTCTCAGGGATTCATCTTAAACCGGATCCACGGTGGAGTAGCTTTTATAAGCCGGTTTTGTATCACTTATCAATCTCTACTCACGTACTTTCTTTTCTCCTTTTGACGAGAAATTTTTGTTTCATCCATATGACTTTTAAACAAATAAACCTGCTTGTGTATATGCGCTTAATAGTGAATTCTTCTATTTCGAATGAATTCAAGAGGATGGGAAGACGAATGAAGATAGAAGTGTAAGTTTGTGAGGTTTTCAATTCAAAACCAACTGACAATAGATGTAGTAACCCAGGACATTTGTTATGCATATTATAAAGTTATTATCGTCCAATACAAAACTCTCAACATGCCTCTCACTTGTGTCATTTTTTTGCGCTTAACATGTTTATACTTATGGGTTATGTTATGTGTTTGTGGACTTGGTTCTGATACCATGTAGGTTGTGGGGTTTCGACTCAAAATTAATTAACAATGAGTTAAGTAACCTAGGATCTTTATTAAACAAATTACAAAGTCATGTTCATCTAATGGAAGACAATACTAAGACAAGAAGATGAATTAGTTGAGTATTCTAGAAATAAATAAGGAATGAAAAAAAAAAGTTAATTGTTGGTAATGAGTTAAAAGTTGCAACAAAGACCTATTTCTTTTATATAGATAAACCTAACACCACCCACTGTATATTACATAATAATAATATGGGGTTTTTTCTAAATCCAATTCAATCAATTATCTTCTAATATTAATGAAAAATTAATTTTAATAAAATCTATTAATTAATTCTAACTATTAAATTTAGATAAAGATTTTAATTATTAAATCTTAATTAATTTTGATAACAATTAAAATTTAATTTTGACTTTTTTTTATTAAAATTGAATTCAATTTTGACTTTAATTTAAATCAAAATTGTTGAAGATAATTTCATATATGTCCTCCTTAAACCCTAGAATATCGTATTTGTCCATCTTAATTTATAAATATCATATTTACCCTTTATAACAATTCAAAATATCATATTTAATAAAAAACTTAGTTTTATCATTCTAAAATATTTTATAATCATTTTAATTTTTTAATTATAATCAATAAACATTTAACCTTATTTCCTTCTAATTATAACAATAACGATCGATAACTTATACAAGAAATATAATCACTTCTCTTCGTCATTTTCTTAAATGTTCATTCCATTCGTATTTTATAATCATTTAATATCTTTTTATTAATATTTACTATTTTTTTAAAACAACCGACATATAATCTAGTTATTATTATTATTATAATAACAAAAGTTGATACTTAATTATATAGAAATGTATTTTGTGATTGTAAAAGGCAACGCTGGTTCCATCTCTTTCATGGTGTTGGGTACAGAATTAGCACCGCCTAAATTCTTGTAACTGAAGGAAATTTACCAAACAAATCCATTCCGTTTCTAACCTCAGGATTCTTTACTCGAGTGGCAGTTTGATATTTTAGTGTTTATTTTTATTATTAATATATACTTTTCAGAATTTAGTTTCACCCGTTTCCATAATCAGTTTAAGCCCAAATTCAGATCAAACACATTAAACTAGTGTTATATCCGTGCGGTGTTCGGGGCGTAAATAAATTTTTTATATTTAATGCTTTTTATAAGTACTCTTTTAAAAAAATAAAAAATTATATTTCACTTATAAAAGTTTTTAGTATAATATTAATGTATTTCTCGTGTTTACTATTGTTAATAAAAGTAAAATTTATATAATGGATAAATGAAAAACTACCCTTATCATATTAGAACGCGTAAATGAGAAATATCAGGATAGTGGATTTTTGTTATTCCAAAGATGTCCTTTTATGTATACGGATGCACGTCAATTATCAATTACATACATACATACATATGTGTTTATATCTATATATCTTTATATATAAGAGGTTTTTTATTGATCTTTATATATATATATATACACACACACACATGTAATTCTTTAATTTTTATATTGATTGGTGTTTATTATTCGGATTGAGTTCTATTATGATAAAAAAATTTATTTGTAAGTTGGTACATGTACGTTTATTTCTTACGCTTAAATATAAAATTTTAAATATTTTACAACATCAGGTTACTAAACCATGACATGTCAATATAATATATTCTTAATAATATTTTGAGTGTGTCAACTATTTAACATACACCTTAGTTTATTATAAATCTTATCTATTTTCTTATATAAATTCTATCTTAATAAAACAAAATTTTAAAAATAATATATTTTTAATCTTTTTATAAAAAAAACCAAGAAATCAGTTATTATATCAACTATAATACGTAGAAGGATTGAATATAAAAAACATATAAATTGTTTTGAGATTTACATACCCACTGCTATTGATGGATAACAGAAGATTAAGAATATAATAATTTTTATGAAAATATCATATTACGATATAATTTGTATCAAAACGTAGATAAAATGAGACGGTCGTGAATATATAATTATTTTTTCTTTAAACAAATGAATCACAAGTTATTTAACATAATTTATAAACAACCTATAATTAATTACATTAATATACAATTTCTATAAAACCCCACATATTTTTTTAAAACCCCCTAAAATGTTTCATAAAACACTCTCACAATTTTCATTCAACCTCCTCACAATTCATTTAAAATTGAACGGTTTATCCACTTTATATCACATTCTACCAATCAAAACCCATAATTTATCTATGTCTACCACATTTTCTTAAAACACTAATGCAATAACCAACATGCTGGGTAGGTCTTGTGAGTGGGTAAATAAATTTCTCTACTCAATAATGAAAAACTGTGGTGCCCAACATATGTCAAATCTAATCATTGATATATGATCGACTTCACCAAACCTAACATTTGATTTTCTTCTTTTAAAATATTAATTAGTACTTCACATTAAAAAATGTTCTATGTGGAATATAAAATGTTCCATTTGTTTATATAATATAACTTTTTTTTTACTACAAAAACTATTTTATTGAAAAGAGAAAACAAATTGCAAGGTGCGAAGAGCACAAGAAAATATAAAACTGCAAACAACTCTTACACCAGTCCAATCAACTGTTTGATAACTTGTTAACTTTCAACACCAATATTCCTCTATCGATGTTTTGCTTTAGGAAGAATTTGCCGTTTCTAAGTCTCCAAACAAATGTCACTAATTAAAATAGCATGAAGAGACGCGAAGGCAATTAAGCTAGAGGTCAAACTATTTCTTTGCATACGTTTCCATTCAATTGTTGTTCTTTAGCTATTTTAGTATTTAATTAAAGATAAAAAATATTCAATAAAAGTGTACAAATGTGATATGACGTTAGTAAGTGACTATGATACCGATGGCGATAGTGTACCAACCAAATAAATGATTTTCTTCTCCTATATATAAAACTATATATTTTTATTGGTTTAATTTAATTTTTTCTTACGTTTCTAATTAAACATATACTTAGGCTTTGCTTCGATAAAACTTGGTACGTAATATAAAAGGGAATGAGAATAATAACATTGGATAATTGAATGATGTTGGTACGGGACGATATCTTCGAAGTAATTCAACCCATATACGAGCTAGCTTGATTACTCGATATATAAGTGTCTTAACCATCAGAAATTCATTTTGATCTAGTAGTAAACGCGTTGATCCTAATCAATTATCATTCTCGTTATAGTGTTGCTTGGTTACTATTAAGAAATCGTTATTATCATCATAAATTTTGTTTGAGACAGATAGTGAAATTCATTACTATGGTTCTAGTAGGTAATGGCCGGTTACCTACTTTCAAGTAACTAGTGTAATACCCGAGCGTTGCTCGGGTACGTTATCTTTTTAAACCTAATATTGCATAAACAGTCTAAAAGGATGTGTCATCTCCCTACAAATGATGAAGTGCACAAATCTCAATTCTTTAATTCTTTAAAATTATGCAACACATTATACAAAACCCAAGACAATTAACCTACCTGTTCTTCTCCTTTTTCTCCCTCATCTCAAACTTTTTATCACAGAATGTCAGATATAGTCACACAGCCCTTGACATCAAGAGATCGGGAGTTCAAAAAATCAAAGTTTCATTACTTGTTTTACCGGTGAAAAAACAGTTCCGTGTGTCATTACTCGAAAAGGGTTTTGCAAGAACGTCCTGGAGAATGAACCGACGGTAGCCCTTGGCGGCGATGTACGGTGTTTGGTGGAGAGGTTTATCTTTACTATAATCCGTGGCATGTTAGGCAGTTTTCTCCGGATTTCAAGGAGAATAGGGGGAACGGCTGAGATTGGATAAGGATTTTGATTCAAAGAGAATAGACTTTTAATTATAACCATTAGATCTTTGTAACTTTAAATCTTGACCGTAATAAGTATCTAATTTAGATAGCCCTTGGATCAAAATCCTTATCCAATCTCAGCCGTTCCCTCTATAAATCTGGAGATAACCGTCTAACATGCCACGGATTATAGTAAATAGAGAAAGGGGGAATGAATTCAGAAATGGGGAAGAACCCTAGTGTAATACTCGGGGCGGTGCCCGGGTATGTTGTTTAACTCATATACTTCCATTTTATATGATTAGTCACAAAACTCTCCTCATTTTAAGTCATATACTTTCATTTTAAATATAGAATAACTAAAATTGAAATATAACTTTTTTCTAACAAATACATATTTAAGTAGTAAATGATTATAAATTACTTATTACTTATTAATAATATTAACCCAACCTCAATTTTTTTACCTAGCCTCACCCAACCCATTAAAAACCCAAGCCCAACTTCCCATTTCAAACCCTAAACTATCCTCTTTAAAAAATCAAAAACCCTAATCTGTTAACTATAGCCTCGCTCAGTCGCTCCCACTGCAACATCTCCCACTTCCATCGAACGGCATCTCCCACATCCACTGTCGGCATCTCCCACCGTCGGCCATCTCCACCTCCACCGCACCATCGAATGGCGACCATCAGCGACTCACACCTCCGCTCTCTCCCTTCACCGTCGACCGTAGGCCATCTCCTACTTATCGTACCTTAAAACGCCGGCTACTAGCGACTAATCTTACCTCTCACTGTCGACCATTTCCCACCTCCATCGCACCTTCAAACGCCTGCCATCACCATTGACCAACACAAGCTCTGCTCCCTGCTCACACCACCCATTTCCCTTCAGATCGAAGGTTATTTTGCCAAATTGTTGCTTATTTTCAAAGATCCAGCTTGCATAAGTGGTATCGCTTACTTTACTTTCTTGCATGTAGTTTTTTGTAGCAGATCTAAGATTTAGCACTTGTCTAACCGTATTTTCATACAACTCATGTGAAGTTTCTGTGTGTTTTGGTAGTC
>JAUEJL010004541.1:0-10305 GCA_032274825.1 Drosophyllum lusitanicum | reverse complement strand
CTCACGTACTTTGACGGTGAGAAATATTTGCAGAAAACTTTTGAGTCATCTCCATATTTGAAGTTCTTTTCTTCTCTCTTTTCCTTACCTCCTATATTAGTCTTGCATACATACGAGAGTTCTTAAGGCTTTATACCTACATACAGAATGAACTAAACAAAGAAATTCTACAAGCTTAGATTTTAATTTTATTTGATACCAAAGTCGACAATGAGCAAGGAGGCACGATTTTAGAGCGATCAAGAAAGGAATGGTAAGAGGAAAAGGCCGACGAGGATTGTAGTTATAAAATGGTTGTTGTAGCACTTACGAGGTGAGGATTGAGTTCGACGTTTCTGCTTCTGTTTGATTAACAATTCCTTACGAAGGATTGGGAATTCATAGTCGAAGGAAAGGCATGAACAACATCTTTATGGTTCCTGTTTGATCGACATTGCTGTTGTTAAAAAGGAATTGATACAGGGATCAGCAAGCATTTAACATCATATCCTCTAATCTAATCAAGGAAGAGTTCACGGTTTCCTCACAGCCCATCAATTAGCTAGTTTACCCCAAATAGCTTGTTACGTGTGTGTATAAATTCTCTGTTTGTAATTATCAAGCAATACAATAGAAAAAATATCAACTCTCTCTTGAAATCATGGTATCAGAGCAGTTAGCTCATCATCTACCGAATAGCCGGCTCAAATCTTGATTTCAAGCCACCATGTCTGAAGACAGTAACCTTGAAGACAGTAACCTTGAAACCAATCTGATAAAGAATGGCATGAATTCCCAGCCTCAAAACCCCAAACTATCTATCTGATAATCATCGGATAAATCTCAAACTCAATAGCCGGAATTATGCCTTGTGGACTCGTATGATTCGAGTCGCCATAGGCGGAAAATCTAAAGCCTTGTTGTCACACTTAACCTCAGATCCTCCAAGCCAAGCTGATGAATCATACGAGCAGTGGGAACAGGAGGATTTAATTGTGTTCTCCTGGCTTATTCAAAACATAGAGCCCACTTTAGCAGGAAACCTAACCGAGTATCCCACTGCAAAAACATTGTGGGATGCTCTGGTTATCACATATAGCAACGGCAGAGACAAGCTTCAAACCTTCAATTTACATGTTAAAGCCAATGATATCAAACAAAACAATAGTTCTCTTGAAGAACTTTGGATAATATTTCAAGGTGTGTGGGGTGAAATTGACAGACTCGATCCCAATCCAATGAGATGTCCAGAGGATATCAAAACTTTTTCAAAACACAGGTCAGAACAGAAACTTTTCCAATTTTTAAATGCTCTTGACCGAAAATATGAATCTGTTAAACGAGAAATCCTTCGATTGGAACCACTTCCATCTGCGGAGGCGGCGTATGCCACCGTTCGTAAGGAAGCCGCTCACCAGAATATACTGGGAGCAACAAACCATGAACCACAGGGAGTAGCAGTTGGACTGGTCACCACCGATACAGACGGAGCAGGGCTCGCCGCAAAGGGGCATCGCCGGTCGGAAGGGAAAAAAGGCGAAGAAAAAGCTCACCTCAAATGCGACCACTGCGGGATGATGAAACATACCAGAGATCAATGTTTCCGTCTCGTAGGGTACCCCGATTGGTGGACCGATGGCCACAAGAAAGGTACAAAGAGCACCGGACAGGAGAAAGGTAAACCTCCCACCACCGATAGAAGCACAGATCGGAGCACAGATCGGAAAAACCCCATTGGTTTTGGGGGTATGATGGCAGCGGCGGAAACAGGTGAAGAAGAAGAGTACTTCTCGATGAACACAGGTAAAGGGGGTGAGGGATCTCAGATCTCGAAACCCCCAATATATTTAAATCACTTGTGCAAAGAGAAACCCCAAGAATCTGGAAATGTACCATACCCCACCTTTATTCATTTTTTAAATCAAAGTCTTAAAAAATGTAAAAAAGGTCCTAGCATTAAGGGGTTAGTGAACATGGCAAAAGTTGATAATATTCTGAAGAAATCATGGATTTTTGATTGTGGAGCAACAGATACTATGACTTATGATTTCTCGGATTTTGCAACAACTACTAATCCGACGAAGGCATATATACAAACAGCAAATGGAGAGAAAATGAATGTCAAAACCGGAGGAACTATCGAAATTTCACCAACACTCAAACTCTCAAACTGCCTCTATGTTCCTGATTTGTCACATAAGCTTTTATCTGTTAGCCATGTAACAAAGGAATTGAATTGCTCTGTTCTTATGCAACCTACTTTTTGTATCTTACAGGATATCAGGATGGGAGCGATCATTGGGCGTGGCACTGAGAGGCAGGGGTTATATTACGTGGACGAGGTAGCTCAAAGTGGAACCGTGATGCTTTCTCACGGATCTTTGGAACGGGAAGCTTGGTTATGGCATAGGCGGCTAGGGCATCCGTCTACTGGTTATTTGCATATTTTATTTCCTAAACTCTTTCCGTTAAATTGTAAGACGCATTGTGAAACTTGTGTTCTAGCCAAAAGTCACAGAAAAACTTTCAAACCAAATAACACCAAAGTAGATTCACCTTTTTCGTTGATTCATTCAGACGTATGGGGTCCAGCTCCGGTCATTGGGGCTCAAAATTATCGATACTTTGTTACATTTATAGATGATTGCACCCGTATGACCTGGGTTTATTTATTAAAAAATAAATCTGAAGTTTTTGACAGGTTCACTACCTTCTATACTATGATCCAAACCCAATTCCAAAAAAATATCCAAGTTTTCAGAACTGACAATGGCGGAGAATTTGTTAACTCTGATATGAAACTTTTTTTCAAAAACAAAGGCATAATCCACCAAACCTCCTGTCCACACACTCCAGAGCAAAATGGTGTCGCCGAACGGAAAAATAGGATCATATTAGAAATAACTCGAGCACTTTTGATAGAATCACGAGTTCCAAAGTCCTTTTGGCCTGAAGCCCTCGTTACCACGGTCTACCTCATTAATCGGCTCCCAACTCGAATTCTAAAGTCAAAAACACCCTTACAAACCCTTACCGAATACACCAAACCTCCGTCCATTCTTACCCTAGAACCAAGGATTTTCGGATGCACTGTGTTTGTTCATATTCCAAAACCCAATAGATCAAAAATGGACCCTTGTGCCGAGAAGTGTGTCTTTGTCGGTTATGGGGTAACTCAAAAAGGGTACCGGTGTTATAATCCAAAAACTCGTCACATGTTTACCACTATGAACTGTGACTTTCTTGAAACCGAGTACTATTATGCCTCCCATCACAGTGGTCAGGGGAAGAGAGAATATGACACACTGAGTTGGTTGGGAACTGTGTCAGCCATCGGGGAAAGCAATGAGAATGTACAGCATGAAGACTCACACATCAGTGCCCCTCCCCAAGAGATTGCTCCTAACTTGATGTCCGAGGTAAGTAATACTCACTCGTCTCCTATTGAATCTACTAATAATCCGTCAGGGCAAGGTGGAAATGTACAGGAACAAAATTGTGATCAAAATGAAGAAGAGCAAGAGATCTTGGAAGAAGAAGTGTCTACACAAGAGGACATTTCTGAGAAATATGTTCTACCTCCAAGAACGAATCGGGGTGTACCGCCAAAAAGGTATTCCCCAGAAAGAGAGAACCGGAATTGCAGATATCCAACGGCTGACATCGCCAGAGGAAATCTGGCAAATCAAGCCAAAGCCTTTGTCTCATCTTTGTATTCTGAGGAAATTCCGACAAATACAGACCAGGCCTTAAAATCAAGACATTGGAGAGATGCTATGGAAGAAGAAATGAAAGCTCTCACAAAAAACAATACTTGGGAGAAATGTGTTCTTCCTCCAGGAAAGAAGACCGTCGGGTGTCGTTGGGTGTTTACAATCAAATACAAACCCGATGGTAAAATTGAAAGACACAAGGCAAGACTAGTAGCCAAAGGCTATACACAGACATACGGAATTGATTACTCAGAGACTTTCTCGCCGGTTGCAAAAATCAACACAATCAGGGTCCTCTGCTCCATAGCTGCAAACAAAGGGTGGCCGTTACATCAGTTTGACGTGAAGAATGCATTCTTACACGGAGAACTTCAAGAGGAAGTTTATATGGAGGCTCCACAAGGATTCACAGACAGGTTCAAGGAAAAAGAAGTTTGTCTCCTGAAAAAATCCCTCTATGGACTGAAGCAATCCCCAAGAGCGTGGTTTGGTAGATTCACTCTTGCCATGAAAAATTATGGGTTCAAACAAAGCGACTCAGATCACACATTGTTTCTAAAACAAAGGGGCAATCTCATAACATGTCTCATAATTTACGTTGATGATATGATTATTACAGGTGATGACAAAGAGGAAATTGCCAAGTTAAGGAGGAGCTTGTTTACTGAATTTGAAATGAAAGACCTAGGGAATCTCAAATATTTCCTTGGGATTGAAGTTCTAAGATCGAAACAAGGGATCTTCATGTGCCAAAAAAAATATGTACTTGATCTATTAGCAGAAACAGGTATGGTTGATTGCAAACCAGCAGAGACACCGATGATTGAGAATCTAAAACTTCTAAATGAAGAAAAATCAGACCTAGCCGATAAAGAAAGATATCAACGGATGGTAGGAAAGTTGATATACCTATCACACACACGACCCGATATAGCATACGCTGTGGGAGTCGTAAGCCAGTTCATGCATCAACCTCAAAAAATCCATATGGAAGCTGTCTTAAGAATCATAAGATACCTCAAGGGAACTGTAGAACACGGAATCCTATTCAAACCAAATGGGCATCTGGAAACCCAACTGTATACAGATGCTGATTGGGCAGGAGACAGAAACAACCGAAGATCCACCTCAGGGTACTTTACCTTAGTTGGTGGGAATCTCGTTACATGGCGTAGCAAGAAACAAAAGGTGGTAGCACTATCAAGTGCAGAAGCAGAGTTTCGAGGTATTGCGAGAGGGATAACTGAAGTACTATGGATAAGAAAATTGCTGACAGAGATAGGATATCCTCCACAAGAACCCAGCAAGGTGTTAAGCGATAATAAAGCAGCTATCCAGATCTCAGAGAATCCGGTACAGCATGATCGAACAAAACACATAGAGGTAGACCGCCACTTTATCAAAGAAAAATTGGAAGCTAAGATCATCACGCTACCATTTGTTCGATCAGAAGACCAACTTGCTGATATATTAACAAAAGCTGTTAATCAAAGATCCCTACATGAATGTCTGAGCAAGTTGAATTTTGGAAATCCCACTATTCAACTTGAGGGGGAGTGTTAAAAAAGGAATTGATATAGGGATCAGCAAGCATTAAACATCATATCCCCTAATCAAGGAAGAGTTCACGGTTTCCTCTTCAAAAAAGACAGCCCATCAATTAGCTAGTTTACCCCAAATAGCTTGTTACGTTTGTGTATAAATTCTCTGTTTCAGTGTTTGTAATTATCAAGCAATACATAGAAAAAACATCAATTCTCTCTTGAAATCAATTACTATGTACATTATTGTTGGGTTTCAGATGCTGTTGATTGTGTGAAATGAATGTTAATACTATCAAAGAAAGAGTTAGTGTTGGTGAATGAAGTTAGCACCGGTAGTGTTAAAGTTACTATTGCTAGATCAAAGTTAGTGCTGCTACAACAAACTTAATGTTGTGTAAACGAAATTGATGTTGCTCTTGCTGAAAATAGAATTAATGTTGTTATTCTTGATAAGGATGAATTCCTTGATTTTAGGGATGATAATTATGAATAAAACGTATGTTTATCAATCCGTAATTAGATGATTTTGTTAGTGTAAATAGTTGATACTGTTCTATAATCATTTTCACTATAAATATTTGTATGTACGTAGATATCTAAAGATTAGTGTATGATTTAAGTTTTTCCTCAAGATTGTTCTTGATCCTTGCGATAGAGAAATATTGCACGTTTGTTGAATCATTCTTTATCAACAGATTGGGGATTTGATATTTGAATCATTTGTATTCTGAATCAAGTGTTCAATATAATTTTCATTGTTACTCAAAGTGTTATTCCGCAAACTTCTTTGTTTATTATTGAATTGTTCGTGTGTGTTTGTTTATAAATCCGGTCTTGACAATTATATATGAAATTTTTTTTAATGTAGCAAGTTTATTTTCTCACATATAATTCTTAAAAGGTGTTATTTAATTGTTAAGGGGTGTTATGTAATTTGTAGTGATTATTATGTAAATTATATATGAAATATATTTTTTTAATGTAGCAAGTTTATTATCTCACATGTATCTTAAAGGATGTTATTTAATTGTTAAGGGGTATTATGTAATTTGTAGTGATTACTATGTATACTATATGTAACTAGTTTAAGGTTACTATTTTTATAGTTTTATAAATTGTGGTGTATAAAATTTAAAAAATGATACAAGTTATGTCTGAATTGAAGGTTAGTAACATATATATTACTATGTAAATTACATATGTACATTTGTCTAAAAAAGCTATCATGTTAGTAGAATTTTTTTAGAAATATAAGAAGTATTTAGTTTTGTTAACAAATTTTGTAATAAATATAATAAATTACTAATATAGATTGTGTTTTATTATTATTACAAAATTTATAGTTTGTAAAAAATTTGTCCCGTCTCATTAAAAAAATTGACGAAAATCAAACCATTAGTACAGATTATTGTTCAAAAACTTATACAATAAAACTTATATTTAAAATGACATAACATGTTAGATAGTGCCATAAACATCGAATGACGACAAATCCAGCTCATATGATTGAGAAGCTGGCTGGGTTGACTATTGAACAGAGGTATTACAGCGCTCGGTACTTGATAGTTGGGATAGGAATGACATTCTGCAATTGATCTTTTCTCATTCTTAGAGTCCAGGACATCCAATACACAGTCAAGGATTTCTTTCCTTCTTCAACACTAAGGATTAGTGATTCCAAGTGACTCTTCACCATATCCTGAAGGAGTCAATTCAGGACTTAACACAAAAGTAGCCACCTCAACATTAGTGATTCCAAGTGACTCTTCACCATTACTTGAAGGTATGACTTTAAGGAGATCATTGCCATAGTCAACACTATTACCAAGAGTACTCTATTACACAAGACTTCACCAAGATTTGGGAGTTAGACTTACTAACACATGGCTAGAATCACATAAGAGCTACTTAACACGTAGGAAACTCTCATAACCCAAGTTACACTTCCAACACAAATTGGATTTCTCTTAATGGTTGACCTGGTTTGAGACCAAGCACTAACTCGAGTGCCTGATTCACTCAAACACAGGCTCTGATACGAACTTGTAACATCTTGATTTTTGGTCTAAATTTAAACTTTTCAATACTCATTTTAAAACATAGTTTATATAAAACCCTTTAACTAAAACGGAAGCATCATGAATTATAATATCTTTACAAAATACAGTGCAAAGTTTAACAATAAATTTAATCATCAATCATCATATATGACCCGAAACCAGATAGCTAAAGCAAGCCCAAAGCTTCTACCCACCTTACAAAGGCCATTATTCTACCTGCAGATACAAAAACATTTAATACACCTTGTTAGCTATAAAATAGCTAGTGAGTACAACCAAAAACCATTTATCTTTCAAACCAAGTCATCATAAGTTAAAACACAAGTTTGGCAATATAGACAATAAGCAAAGACACACAAATAAGCACATAAGAATGTGGGTTAGTTTATTGAGCAATAGCATCTCCACGTGGTAGCTAGTCACGGTCAATACTTGCTCACATGGGGAATAACCGCATCTTCCCGTCAAGGTGGGAAGTACAAAGCATTCCACCATACAACGGTTATCTAGAGCGAATGATCTTTTCCCGCAAGTCTACTCATGTATACTTTGGTTCGGTTTGCTCGTCAGCTTCTTGAGCCACATAGTCATAATGGGTACTTATCATCTCGTCTCCACCAATTATAACATCAATCTCTCTTCAATACCACACATGCATCTTGTGGTTCGGTTCACCGAAGCCTCTTGAACCATACACGTCTACTAGTGACAAAGAGGCAATCCAATATGCAATCATACAAGGGTCTAGTCTGGACTATAATTCAAACCACCCATTTGGCAGCTCATTAAAACAAGTCAGGAATGATTCAATAGAGATATTGTTAACTTGCCAGAGCATATCTCTAGCAAATAAACAAACAAAACTACCTTCATGAATGACTAACTGCATGTAGTTTTCCTTTCTTCGATTTCGAAGGAACCAGTGACTAGAATGGACAATGACAAATATAAGATTTACCAAAAGGCCAAAAAAAAGAGATCCACGACCAGAAGTACATAAAGTAGAATGAAAAAGAATTTTTTTTAAAAATCTATGATAGTTTTCAAACAATAGCTTTCTTTTGTTGTCATACAGATCTATGATAATAAAATGAGTAATGAAGCAACCTCTTAACAAGAGATCGAATAGCATACAACGAGTGCACGATAACAAAAAGAACAAAACCTTATATAACAGTTAACAAACTTTTAAGTTTTGTACTTCAAGATTGAAGAACTTAATTATTTACAACTTGTGTGTTATTCCTTTCTCAACTTGAGCATCTAAATCAGATTTACACAGGAAGTGAGTAAACCAGCTCAACTAGAGTAAACAACTATTGAATCTACATTGGTATGCATAAGTAAAAAATACAAGAGTATACTAGATAGTTAAGAGTAAAGAATCTACTAGCTAGTAGGCTTGATCAATAGTAGATATTTTTAACAAACAACATGTTCTATGTTCAGTTTAAGAAAATTATCGATCTCGATGAAAAGCTATGCTCAGGTTAAGGAGTTTCAAAAAACAGGATCTTGCAATTTGAACAAAAAACATGCAACACGCATCCTCGCTTTGCTAGAAAGTAAAAAATAAAAAACACCAAAGACACAACTCATTTGTCTAAACAAATAAAAAACACACAATACTCATAAACAACCTAAAACTGAAGCTTAAACATTATGGACTCATATACCTTATAACAGACCCAAGACCCAGGGTAGAAAATTGCATTCACCACAGATATTTCCTCACCTACATATAACTTAAATGTTTGAAAGATCAGAACACACAATGCAAATAGTTTAATTGTTTTTATCTTTGAACCCTACAGGCTTCTAAGCCAGTCCCGAACAGAATATCAGATGTGCTACGTGCTTTATAACTAAATAAATAATTTAAACAATGTCTCTACTTATAGGCCAAAGAACAACCTTATTCAACGGGCAAACCTGCATGGCTTAGGCACCTGTCTTAAGGTGTATTTGCTATTAGTAGAGTCGGTTAAGGGAGACTTGCAGAGCTCTTGTTGGAAATAAAAATAAGAACTACAACCTTCACAGAGTATAGAGAGTATGTCTGCAGTGGAAGAGAGCAATGGGTGCAAGAACTCAGTATCCACTAACAAATTAGAGTTTATGAAAACAGATACTTGAAGATGAAGCTAGAACTTCGATGGGATACAGATCTTGGATTGATGAACAGTCAGACAGGCGAGACCCTCGAGATCCACATTAAGCAGCGCATAAATCGGAAAAAGAACTAGCACATGTAATCACGATTCGAATGATAGCAGTTGATACAAACCTCAAGCTATGGATCTTGGATCTGTAAATCGAACGAGGAGACCTAACCTTTAATAAACTTGAAATGGCAACTTTACTAAAGCTTATGATGAACATATAATATATCTCTAGATGTAGTTTTCTTCTAGTGATAAGTAGCCATGCTTCACTGAGGCATGTGTTTAAAATTATTCTACACATTCCTTCTCTTGGTGAATATTATCTAAAGTTGCCAATTTTTTTTCTTTTATTTCCCAACACTAGCGTTCTGTGATCTTTACTTTATAGTTGTTCGGATAACAACAAGAGCTACCAGGATCAAGAAAATGAGATTCATTGGAAGGGTAGGAAACAGAATTTTAAATAAAGAAGTATTTATACAAAAGATCAAAGACAACTTTACAGCAAATATTATCCAATTTAAGCTTCAATGAAAAACAATTACTTTGAATATATTTCCCTTCTTTTATGCGTCCATGCGTATGATGCAGCGAAGGCCTTCACCTTTAAGCATTAGATCAAAGGCCTTATTGATTTCAGAAAATGGAACTTCATGTGTTATGAATTTCTCCAGTTCAAGTTCCTACAACAAATCATCCAAAAATTGCTTAATTTCATCATATATGTTTCTACTAAATTTTTTAGATTAATGAGTCTGAAGATATGAGTTACCTTGTTCATATACTTTTCGACCACAGAAGGAATATCAGATCGAGGTTTATAGTTTCCAAAGAAGGTGCCCTT
>JAUEJL010004519.1:0-10306 GCA_032274825.1 Drosophyllum lusitanicum | reverse complement strand
ACCGGTTTCCCAAAAACCGGTTACGGATAGTTTTTGCGCGAAATCGGATATTCGGATTTTTTGTGCACCTCTACATACCATCAACGTATAAGGATAGCAAAATGTGAAATGAACTTGTAAGTGTTTAAAAAAATATGATTATTCAGTATTCAAAACGTTTTATTCTCGCATCTGAATGAAATTTGTGGTGAATGAAACACGAAAATATTGTTGAATCATCCGGTCTTAAAACAAATCATGAATTATTAAGAACCTAATATTTTACTCGAATACATCCTTTCTCACACGTTCGTATATTAAGAACATATTTTGTCCTATAATAAATCATTACGAAGGTTAAAGTAGTAATTTTCATCATTCAGGATCCTTATTAAATAGTTTTCACATTTAGAATCAATTCCATACTAATTTCTGTAATTTATTCAGGTCAATAAATCAATTATCACTTAATCATCTTGTTTTATCAAACACCCCCCACCGGGCCTATTTTGTAATATTTAGAAGTTAATCACTAGCTACTTGACAGATATAAATATGATGTTATTCCACCCATAAACGCACACGAAACTTATGATCATCATCCCACATTAAAATAGGCCGGTTAAGTAGAAGATCAAACATCTTATCATTAAAGATCTTAATTCTATAGCATCGTTTTAGATCAAAAATCATAATTATGTGGTGTTGTTAATTCTTTTCTTTTCTTTATAATTATTAATTATTATGTGATGTGATGATCATTAAATACTAAGTAGTACGTATTGCTACATATATATCATATTTTGATCAATTGAAACAATATATCCTTAAAAGGAAAATTTGTTTGCGATGATGCTTAGATGAAGATATGATGGGAAAGTGATTTAAAGAAATGGGAAGCACATTAATTAGTTGATTGAAAAGGAAATAATGGAAAAATAGGACCCTCAATTCATTAATGCAGCTTGCAATTCTAGCTAGCTAGCTTAACCCATGTTCCAAATAAATGTATTCATTATTACAAATTCACAATCTTCCATCTTAATTTAATTTTTCTTTCTTTTTTTAATCATACCAAAATAGTTGTAGACCAGTTGTGCCAGATCATTTATTTAAAAAGTATGTTTCTTGTTATAATGGATTCTACTTTCATAACGAAAGTGGTGTAGATTTAGATATAAGATTAGAATATATGTGTTTTCGTTCAAAAATATCGTAATTCATGCATGTAAAATCAATCTTCTAAACAAAATAGAGATACAACCTACTAGTACTCTGTCTATTGTCTCAATGACAAGCCCCTACACAGCAAGGTTTCAACTTGTCACACTTAGTCAAAAGGTCAAAACAGAAAGATATAATCGACCACAATATCAGGCACCACAGCAGCTCTTGACTACCCGACCTATGGGTCTCTCGAGAGACTGATATGGATTTTTTTTAGTTTTCGCCATTGGTTACTGGTTGAGTCACCTGTGACTAACTTAGTGCACTTCCTGTGGTAGCCATTGGGACTGATAATTGAAGGAGTTGGGAGCGACAAGAAGAAAAGTCAGCCTAGCATTACATTGTAGATGATATTAAAGCTATAATTTCTTCTTTTTTAAGTTTCTCCTAGGTGACCTCGAATACGATTTAAGATATGGTACACACGAATTCCAAGACACCTCAAGAGAGAATTTCTATTACGTTGAATCTCTTGATTTACACCTATGAAAACACACACCAAAATTGACTCCTTGCACTACTTCGACATTTTGACAAATATGCAGTAAAAATTAGCTTTTGTAATCACAATATAGATTAAAATAGACATCCAGAGTTTTCCAATGGTATATAATACTTCTAAATCTGAATTACAGCAGATTTTTTATAAATTTAGCATAACAGATCGGAATCTGTTAAAAAATATCCACACATCAACCTATGTTGTTTTAGTTTTTAGACTTAAACTTGCAATTTTGCAATCTAAATCGAATCTAAACTACAATAAACTCAAAACTCAGTTCAAAAAACATAGTTTGTTCATTACCATAACACAAAAACCATTTAACTCAAACCAAAGCTAAAAAATCCATGAACACGCATATGCAAAAGTATTTTGCCCCATTTCAACCAAAATCATAATGGGTTCGCCTACTCGATCCTTATTACTAACCATTGATTATAACATAAAACTATAAAGCACTTACTTAGGATCAACTTCAAGGGTCTTATTAAATAAACGATGAAAACCAACTCATGTAACGCCCGTTTTTTTAAAGCGCGTAACAAGAAAATAACGATAATACTTTATTAAAATAGGGCAATTACCGGCATATGTAATATAAAAATAGCTTTTCTTTGACGTTGCAAAAAAACTCCTTAGCATGTTCACATGAAAGTCTCGTCTGTCACAAAACCTGAAAAAGTAAACAATAGAAAGAATGAGTTATAAAGCTCAGTGATATCTCCACAAAATACTCAAATAATAATAATTAACATATAAATGTATTCTTATCAAATTATGCAACTCAGACCTATGTTTTGCCATTAAGGCATCCCATTTTGCCACTAAGGCATCTCATTTTACCACTCACGCATCTTATTTGTCACTCAGGCATCTCATTCATCTAGGCAACACTGTAGATAACATATACAACATATACACACAGTTGCAAGCAACATTATAGGGAATCATATCAATAACATATTACATACTTTGACATCATGTGTATGATCACATAGATAACCTATTAACATCACTCTTCTCGGTTTTTACGCTCATACTCACAATGTATATGGATATGTATTTATAACATATATCTCTGTAAGAACACGTTCGCTTTAATCACACAATTATATGTATCAATATTACTCGTTACAGTACTGATTGCTCTATAAATTTATACTCACATAACATTGATTATAGCTATACTTTAGCACATATGATTAATTATTAAATATTAATCCCACCTCTTTTCCGCTTTATTATTATCAGGTGTTCACCTCTCACTTATTCATTATACTCATATTTCATTATTTAGTGTACACCCAGGATAATCCATTTAAACACAGACATGTATCTCTGTCTCATATCTCTTATTATATATAGACCCCTCTCTGTTAATTATATATTCATCACTATACTCATTTATCAACAATTAATAACAATTTACTTGATATCAACAGATCATAACATTTATGTAACAATTTCCACTTAGTGTTGACTACGAACAATCACAAGTAATTAATATCTCTAAGTACCAAGCTGAGGTATTCACCTGGAGGTTGGAGTCCAGCACTTCCTGAGCATTCTCTTATCTTTTTCTTAGGTTCTCAAATACCTAAGAATAAGTATATGATAATCATTACTCTTACCCAAGTTAAAACACAACCTCTAAATAATGCATAGGACATGGCACGCCCGTGCCCTACACACAGGTACCCTCGTGGTCAACAGGCACACCCGGGGCCTATCTAGGGTTAGGCACACACGTACCCTTTTCAGACACGCCAGTGTCTCCTCAGGTACACCATGGGGCTCGGTTTGTTCTTGAGGGGCACGCCCGTGCCCTGCAAAGTACAGCAGCAGTTTCTCCTGAAACTTGCTGTCTCCGACCAAAACTCATCAAATCATATTCAGGTCATTTCTAACGCTTTTTAATCAATCCCTATCAACTACTAATTATATAAAAGAGCTCAAAAACATCTTTTGATCATATACCAATAACTAACTCAATTTAAACCCAACTAACTCAACTTTCAAAAACAAGAATTGTAATGGATACTTACAATCTTTAAGCTTTGATTCCCTTAATTAAAAGATGTTAATCCTCCTTTTGCTAATCTTCAATTCACTCCAAGATCTCTTTCAAATTTGGGAAAATATATGTGTGTGTGCTAGAAGAAGAAGAAGAAGACAAGAAAGAAGCTATTAGAAAGAAGAAGGTAGCAAAGGGAAAGGGGTGGCTGCCGACTTTAAGTCGGTGGTCATCCTCTAGCGGGTATCCCGCTCTCATATCCGACTAACAACTCATCCATACGCTATCCAAAAATCTCAACGGGGATATATTTGGAATCATTGTTTTAAACCATTTAATAATTCATAACTTCTATTCGCTTTTCCTTAACTTTTATTTAACATCTCGTTTTAATAACTTTTATAAATGTGGGGTGTTACAACTCAGCAGGAGCAACCATTCAACTCAAGTCACCAACACTTTTGAGCTTATTACTAGGGCTCGTAATTCGTGTCAGGTTCAGGTTATCGGATTCTTGTCATTTGCGTTTCATGTAATTTCCGTCTTCAGTCATTTACTTTCTTGTCGGGTTCGAGTATTGTCATTTTGTCTGGTGAGGGGTTCGTGTCATGTTTCGTGTTGACCCATTTTCAGCTAAATGTATTTGACAAGTATTTTTCAGTTTCCAAATATGTTGTTAGCAAAAGAAAAGACAATAAATCACATAATTTAACATGTAAATTCTACTTACAATTTTTTAGTTGTACAACCCCCGCAATAAATTCCTACGAAATTCTTCCTGTGGTTGCGCAATACACATGAGATACCATGTAGTTGAAAGAGATCTTGGAGCAATTAACCTCGCCCAAATTACACCATTTTCTCATTTGATGGGCATACAGTATACATTTGGTACACCCCCCCCCCCAAACTTCACAACTTTACAATCTAACCACCACTTTGTGGAAGCAGAGCACAATCTCATGTTAGTGGGCTTCATTCCCTTCATGAAATTGACATAAACTCCTAATACACTACAAGGAAAAAGGACATTAGGGGCGACAATAGTCGTGCCTAATACCCCTGAATGTCGCCACTATTGGTATTAGGGGCGACATGTCGCCTCTATTGCCTCGCCGCTGTTTCCCAAAATGTTACACATATTAGTGTCGCCCCTATTGCCTAAAAGTTGCCCATAATACGTCGCTACTATCAATGTCGCCCCTGATACTCACTGCCGCCCCTAATAACGTCACTGCTATTAATATTTCAATAAAACTAACATTTTGCCACTAAAATACTCATAAATGCTGTTTATATACAATATTGATAACTACTATATCCAGAAATATATAATAAAACTGTGTATATTATATAATAACCCACAAATTCCTAATACAATAACCAAACGATCGATACTTGTTTTAAGTAGTTTTACACAAAACAAAGTCTAATTTATCTAACATAAACTACCGTTCATCATCGATATCGGAGTTCTCGTTTCCTGCATTCTCCGACCCATTATCACTATTAGGCTCCAACAATCGGAATATGTCCACAATTCTCGCTATAAACGCCGGGTTACTAAGAATAGCTTCAATATTTGTAATACCCTGATTTTCAGTCCAAATTTAAACTTTTCCAAAACTCAATTTAAAACATAGTTTATATAAAACTCTTATCTAATAGTGGGAACATTACAATTTCTTTAAAGTATTTCAACAAAATACAACACCATTTTAACAATAAATTTTATCGTCGAATACACGTCACCTAATGGTTAGGAACCATCATGGTACAAAGTACTATAACTCAAATACTGGTCCGGACCAAAACTCATACCACAAGGGTCCAACAAAGCACATGCTATAAAGGCCAAGTAAACTCAATCATTTAAGCTTAACAATAATCACATATGTGTCACATAACTCATAGCTCTTGAACATAAATGCTCAACAAACAATATCACATTTGGCATCTCAATGCTCATAACGTACAGTTAAGAGTAAGCATAATTTCATTAACTTAAAACCATATGTGTTGTTACAATATCAAAACTCACTCCTATATGGAGTATCCTGTCTCAAGAAACCATCAAGTACAAGCATAACATTAGCATAGACCTTCTCCTAAATGGAGCATTGGTCTTACTTGGAAAACCATTGTTAAAACACATCATATAATAAATCCACAATTTCCACATCCTTAAACTCAATAAGTTTCATAAAACATTTGCCAAACATATAAAACACTTTTATGATGACTTATAAGCTTTAACAAGAGTTGGGTATCCGCAGGGTGTACTCACCTGAGGGTGTGATGAGAATCACAACCCTTACCAAACCAAAGCTCAAACACTCGCTCAATAGCCTATGATCACAAAACACAAGGCCAACTTGCATAAGTTAACCAAAAACAAGATTCCTTAAGAGTATAAGCTCAATACTAAGCTTAGACACTCTTTCGGGTCTTAAAAGACTCCATATAAACCTTCTATAACCACTCGAATCAAACCCCAATCAAATATAAGGTCAAAGGGGGTTAAAACAATATTTTTGGAGGTTTCAGGGTGCCTCGCTCCGCGATACAGGGCATCTCGCACCGCGAGAAAATCCCTGGAAAATCACCTTGCGCAGACCAGCGGCCTCGCGCCGCGACACACCTAGCTCGCGCCGCAAGCTAGCGTGAAGAGTAACCTTTCTGCTTGATTTTCATACTAATCTCGACCAAAACCAATTTCTTTCAACCAAAACTCATTTGTAACGCACAAAAGACTCAAAAGCCTTACAAAACAACTTTTATCATCACCATTTGACAACACTTTGATGATTCAACCCTAATTCCACCATTTTCCAATTTTGACCCATTTACCACATTCAACACATAAATCAACAATAATCAACCATACACATCACATAATATAGAAATCAAACACAAATCATAGTTAGGACTTACTTGTGATCCCAAATCTAACTTGTGTAGCTTCCTTTCTATGCTCAAAATCAAACCCTAAGGTTAGAAGAGCCATTAGAATCACTTATAGATGCTCAAACACCACAAGATCACAATTTCTTCTTGATTTCTTCCTTCTCCACTTCCAGCCATTACCCTTGCTCTCTCACTCTTTCTCTTCTCGATTCTTCTCCAGCCCCAAATGGGTCTTTGACCCTTAATTTGGCCAAATACATACACACACATCATAACACTTTTAGCCCTTCAATTTTTAATTGTTTGGCACTTTAACCCTTGGAGTTTCACCCAATATACATCTATAACATTTTAACTCATAACATTTACATCACTAATAATAGGAGCTTTAGTCAATTGTACCATGTGCATTACTAATTATACTTCATGGGCAAATATCATTACATAACTAAAATCACACTTAAAACAGTAATTCCAATTATACTACGATATACCATGGTTTCTTTTATAAATATGAATCACAGTCTCTTTTGAACAATATAAACATCTTATTAACCAATATTGAGGTCATATTAAATTTCGAAATCTTACATATGACGCAGTTGCTCACCTTCCGAGACCCCCCCCCTCTTTTGTTAAACCATTTAACTTTGAACTTTTATTTTTTGTCCCTGTAACGCTCGGAGCATAACTTATCAATCCCCGTCATAATCAACGCATTATTTGGCCCCTCATAGTGGGGCCTCAAGTTGAAATACGTCTATAAATTTTAAGAAAAAGTTAGTTTATTGTATACTTTTTACAAATTTACAAAATATAAAAAACTTTAAGTAAAACCTCAATAAATGGCAATATCGGTTGCTTCATTTCTTCCGGGACTTTATCCCATCTTGGGAATCAATATGGGATCTCCCTCACCAAAGTCCCAATTAAGCTAGTGAATAACCTGGCATTATCTCCTACCGGTCTCCACGTGTCCTTCAGTTTAGCATCATCAGACTCAATGGGCAAAGGTCGCTTCCCATTATTTTTCCATAACCTCCTCAAATCCACATTTCGGGCTTCCCCACGCCTTTTCTTGCCTACAAATTCAAGTGAACAAATTAAAAATACAAGTAATGAAATTAAACTATAAAAAACATTCCAAAGTTATTTAATACCATCATCGCCACAACCACAAGAAGGTGGTTGCCAATTACCACACGGAGGATTACCACCACAGTCTCCACCATGACCATGTGCTACAGCTGCCATCTGTAAAAGAAAAATACAAATATATGAACAAACCCGAAACGAGCATTAATGTTAGTTACAAATAACAATTATATAAATCAAACAACTTAATAAACATAACGATTCAAAGTAGTGTCTTTTTACAAATAACAATTATATAAATCAAACAAATCAATAAACATAACGATTCAAAGTAGTGTCTTTATACAATTTTAGATCAATCAGATTCATTACTACTACAATTGTGTGGTTCACATTCTTGTTCAAAATCGAAATCTTCATTATCATAATCATCAATATCATCATCACTATCATCATCATTATTAGTATGTTTGGGGAAAGGAACATGTTCAACTTCTATTTATTGAGCTATAGTCAAACTCGTATAAGTCAAATGATCCAAATCAGCACACAGTGATAGATTAGATAAATTGTTGTCATGTATAATATCTTCGTCATCTTCAGCAATGATATCTTGGTCCCAGATCTTCTTATGATTCACCTCTTGAACGACCTTCCAATAATTTTGGCTTGATTCACCTCTTTGACGGCCTTTAGATGGGTCATGAAGGTAAAAGAATTGATTTGTCTGTGTTGCAAGAATGTATTGGTCTCTACAAACCATTCAGTCTGAGTAGAAATACTGGTTATGTTATTATTAGTGACACAACATTGTTGATTATCGGTTTTAAACCATTTACATTAAAACATCACAGCTCTGTAACCACTAATATATGTCAGCTCCAGAATTTCTTCCAGCAAACCATGATACGTTGTTCCATCAGACCATTTGTTGAAATGCCATTGTTTTTAGTTGTACAGCCTAAATCTCGACTATGAACCACAAACCTCACACTGTAAACTATATAAGCGGTGTAAGTGCACGCATTATTTGGTCCATTTGCCAAAGCAAATAACTCATCACTACATCGAGATTCGTTTGCTGCTTGTACAAAATTGATCTATGAAAATAAAAAATTAAATGTGATTGAGTAATAATTGTTAGTTATTCAAGGTAATATACAATGAACTTACCTTGTTCTTAAACTAACGAGGAAACTTTGTTGGTAAATTACTCCCGAGCGGCATGTCAGCAGAAAAATTCACTACAAATGTTCTTGATATTAGTAGAATTATTGAAAATAGAACTTGTGAAAGACAAACCGAAAAAAACACTTACGTCTTGTAGTTGTCGATCTCGAGATTGTTGTGGAGTACAAACCAATCTACTTTCGTCTGAAGGATGTGATCCAACTTTATATCTGTAACACCCGCAAACCTGGGCTAGTTGATTAGCGGGTTAGCGGTATGTGCTTAATTGTGTTTAATTAATTGTGCTTATTAAAGTTAATTGAATTAAATAATTAACTTAAAATATATATATGTGTAAATATAAATATATGTTTACTGGAAGGTTTGAAAGAATTAATTATATATGTATGTAAGTATGTATGCATGTTAGTAAGTATGAATGTATGTATTAGATAAGAAGGTGGTGACACCTCATGCTAGATATTTTGAAATTGTATGAATACGTGTAACATGCAAAGTATCAGCTCATTTGAAACCAACTTGAAAGGTGTAGTGTGTGTTTATTGCTTCCTGTTGAAGAAACTTCAAAAACTTGCAAGACTTGAAATCTCAAAGTAGAAGATTTGTGCTTGATAAATCAAGAAAAAGGTTAGAATATGTTCATAACATGTATATAATCATCTTAGTATGTTTTTATGTTGAAATACATGATTATATGAAGATTCACCATTGATGGAGCTTGAAGCTCAAACTCTTCAAGTGGGTTTTGATTATTTGTTGATTTAACATGAGTTTGATGTGTTATTAATGCATGAATACATGTTATTAGAGGTTTGTATATGTTTTTAGTAAGTTTATGAAGTTCTGGAAATTAGCCATGGATGATTTTGGTTGGTTGTACGATGAAGAAGAAGAAGATGATTCTGGAAAAACAGGTTCGCGGCGCGATGCTCCTTTAGGTCGCGGCGCGATCTTTGAGTTTCGAGTTCGAAGAGGAAAACTTCGCATGCGAAGTGAGCCGCTCGAAGACTTGTTGCGACGCGACGCGTCCAGGGCCGCGACGTGACGCGTCGGCTTCGTATTCGTAAGGGGCGTTCGAAGTTGTTTTGCATTCGAAGTCGGGTGCTCGAAGGCATGTCGCGGCGCGACGCATGTGTATGTCGCGGTGCGACCTCGATATTTCAGAACAATTTATTCTCATTGATTGCTTTTGTGCTAACTTATAAACATATATTTTGTGTGGAAGTTTATATATGTTATATGAGGTTTATATGATATAAATATATGTGGTTATATATATTTATGATTCAGAAACTAATATTGGTGATTGCTGTGTTTTCAGGCAATACCAAGGCTCAGTAATATTAGACATCTGAGTGCAGCTTCTGAGAACAAGAGGTGAGTGGACGTTA